>PVKN010028004.1:0-13377 GCA_004027915.1 Capromys pilorides
GTAGAGCTCTTGCCTAGTATGCATGAGTTCCTGGATACCAGCTGCAGCTGCACAAAAAGTATAAAAACAGCCTTGACGGGGATGGCCAGCACACAGCCAGGAGACACTGGCCAGTATCTGGAAGCCTTTGGGCTCCTGTTCCAGAAGCAGCTGTCACCAGAAGCAGCCAATGTGGGACATCAAGCCAGCCAGCTCCTCTTGGGCAGGCACCTGACCTCTTTTGGTGCCACCTGCATGTGGGAAGGTACACTGACCTCCCAGGGAGCACCATGAAGCATTCACCAGGCTCAGGTATGCCAACAGCCTGGTGCATCACACGCCCCCAGAGGGAGTAAGGCTGCAGCCAGGCTGCACCTGCCCTGACAGGTGAGGCAAGTGCCTGGCTCAGGATCAGCAAGCAGGGCAGACAGCAGCCCAGCAGGCTCCAAAGAAAACAAGGCCTCCCTGATGCGGGCAGAGAAACATGGCTATTTCTGTGTGCCTACCAAAGAATCTTCTCAGTTCCCCAAATGAACCAGAAAGGGGACAAGGGTCTGCGTATGAGGAGTGCTGGGGCAGGAACCCAGGGCCACAGGTGTGTGACCTTCCTGCCCTTATCACTGAGCAACACTCAACCCCTTATTTTATTTTGCTACAGGGTCTCTCACTAAGCTGCCCAGGGGGGATGTGAGCCCTCACACCTCCTGCTTCAGCCTCCCAAGAGTGCTAGGATAACAAGCTTGTGCTTCCCTGCCTACCTAGGGGACAAAGGCTCTTTTCCAGGTCAATAATCAAGTCCCCTCCCCAGGGTGGCTCTGAGGATACTAGACTGTTTCTTCAAGTCACCCTCTTCGTCCCAGGCCTTCAATACTTCCTCAGGAGCCTGGAGCCAGGGGTGAGAAACCAGGGGTGGCAGCAAATGGACACAAAGCTACTGGGCGCTGGCACCCCCAAGGGCTCTGGTTTTGGCAGGGGAGATCTCAGAATCAAAAAAGTACCCCACTGTCACAATCCCAGGTCCCTTAGCAACCATACAGGTTAAACCTTATAAAAAGGTAGCTCTAGCCTTCCTGGAAAACCAGATGTCACACCCATCAAAACTGTGACTCAGCCAGGTGCAGCAGCACATGCCTGTCCTCCCAGCCACTTGTGTCTGGAACCCGTGATTGCCATACGTAAGCCCCACCTTTCTTCAGTGTGTGGAGACAGATCTCACAGCTGTTTGGCACCTGCCCTGGGGTGGTTGGTTGCTGCCACAGGGACTCTTACCTGCTCAGGTGGGACTTCCAAGTTGGAGGCATCCAGGGCATCCTGCAGCTGGCTGTCAGGCAGAAAGTCGAGCTCCATGGACTCTGCCCACTCAGCCTGGCCTGCGGAGTCTAGAGGGTGCTCGAGTGGGCCTGGTGGGGGTGTGAGGGCTTCCAGGCTTCCCAGGTGGGCCTCAACCTCGCAGAAAGGGCCACCGGCCTCAGCCCTGTGTTCCAGAGGACTCAAGGCAAGGCGGGCAGGGCTGAGCCCCATACGGCCTCCTGACTCCACTGCCTGTGTATCCCCAAGCTGTGCCCTTTCTGGCCACTCCACAGCAGGGCCAGGCACCTGGGTCGGATCAACACCTGGGTCCATGTCCAGTGCTGGGTGGCCAGGGTCTTGAGCATCCAGAGTGGGCTCTTGGTTCCCCAGAATCACAGCCTGAAAGGCTGCAGGGCTCCCTGGCATCTCACTGGAGGACTTGCCTTCTGGCTCTGTCTCTTCCCTGATCCCTGTGGTCTCCTCAGACAGACACACCCAGCCCTGTGGGATCTGCTCTATGGGAGAGGCACAAGGTGGGGTGTTGGCCTGCACACCTGGCCTGGCCACCCCCAGGACCTGCTGGTTTGTCTCTGGGGCATCTGTGCTCGTGTTTTCTATGACAGCAGTCCCCAGGGGGGCACATGCTGGGCCATCCCATTTGCACTCTGCTTGCCCACCTGCCTCTCTGGGTGTCTGCCTAGGGTCTGGGAGGTCCTGGACTGAAGCCCAGGTCTTCAAACATGGAGTGGCCAAGGTGGGAGTGGGCACAGGGGCGCTGGAGATGCCACCTTCTCCTTTTGGGGACCCATGCTGAGCACTGCCCTCCTCGGGGCCGCCTTGGTCTGGCTCTGTTCCTTCAGCATCACTGCAGGACAGCTGTCCTTCCGGGCTGCCTGGACCCTGTGCCACCTCAGGCCCACTGCTGCCTGCGTCATTTCTGCTGTCCACTATGCTGGTCCTTTGCTCCAACACTGGGCCGTGGTTGGCAATCTCCAAGTTAGAGGATCCTGTCCCTTCTCCAGGCACAGGTGTCCCAGGCTCCTGGCCACTCTGCTCAGGGTGGGGGCTGTCTGTGGCCATCTGATCTGTCCCCAGGAATCCCTCCAGCAGCCATGGGGCACGGGGGCTGGGCAGGGCTTCCTGTGCAGAGAGAAACAGCCCATGAGCCTCTGCTGCGAGCCCTCTGAGGGCTTCTCTGGCTGATTCTGTGCACCAAACCATGCACCTGCACGAGCATGCAGCAGAGCTCTGTGCTGCTGCTGGATGACGAATCAGAAGTGGAATGGACACACTGGGCCTCTCCTGCCACCAGGTTCTGCTCCCTGGGAACGTGCAGCCCTCGGCAAGATCAGGGGCATAAAAGTCCACGTGGCAGAGGCTCGGGGAGCAGCACAGAGGTGGAGGAAGCACTTCCATCCCCAGAACTGCTGGATGGATAAACAGCAATCACATGCTGAACTGATGGTATTTTGGACATACCAACTTGGTACCACTGAAAAACACCTCGGCTCAATGTGGTATAATCCCAGCTCCTCAAGAGGCTTCTGCCTCTGCCTCTTACGATACTTCTGCAGGAGTATCATAAATTCAAGGTCGGTTTAGGCAATTTGTCAGAATCTTAGCTCAAAATAAAAACAGGTTGGGGATATAGCTCAATGCTCCCTCAGTTTGTTTGTTTGTTTATTTATGTTTTGAGACAGGGTTTCAGTATGCAGTTCAGGCTGGCCTTGAGTTCACTTTTGTAGCCCAGGCTGGTCTCAAACTCGCACTGATCCTCCTGTCTCAGCCTCCCAAGTGCTGGGATTACAGGCATGCGCCACCAGGCCCAGCTGTTCCTTCAGTTTGTTTGTTTGTTTATTTATTTACTTATTTGCAGGACCGGTGTCCAAACTCACGACCTAGCACTTGTCAAGCAAGCACTTGTGCCACAGAGCTATCTCCCCAGTCCTGCTCCCTCAGTTTAATCCCCACCACTACAGGAAAAAAAATGGGGGAAGATGGCTGGGATGTAGCTTGTGAGGCTCTGGGGTCTGTCCTCAGCACAGCATAACATAAAATACACAGGGCTGGTGAAATGGCTTAGCAGTCTAAAGCGCGTGTGTCGGGAAGTTTAGGGATCCTGCAGGGACCCCAGCTCGATCCCAGGCACCACATGCTGCCCCGCTCTTCCCCCCGCAGGGAAGGCTGAGCTGGCCATAACACAAACAAATATGTAATGTGGTTTAAAAAAATAAACTTAAAAAAAAAAACATAAAATATACAAACAAAGAAATTGGAGTAAAATATACCATTTCCTGTCTCACACAGCTTAGATTCACAGTGATGCACATCTCCTCCTTCTGCTAAGTTACGCTTTTCTGTCATGTGATTGCTACAGGCTCACGCTGTACTAAGAAGCTGTACAAACTCAGAGTCAGAGGCCCGGGCCCACATCGGTGTGCGGTCACTGCACGTGATCCTCTTCCTCATGGAGGGCTGCACCTCCATCACCATGGTCACCCCCAAGGCCCTGTCCCCTCTTGTGCCCTGCCCACTCTTCCTCTGACCCTGGCAGCTTCTCATCTGACATACACATTTTCGGCGTCACTAACTAGTTCGTTGCTTTGTATTACTAAGTCCTGGCCAAGGGCACAGATGAACCATGGTTCATTTGACCACAGACCCTTGGAAGGGATCTGGGTATCCCTGGTGTGTGGACATTACACCCCACTCCCTCAGGGACACTGTCACCCCCGCAGTGTCAATGAGGGCATCTAAGTGGCATAAAAGACCCTGAAAATCAGAAGGCTCAGGGACAGCACAATGGCTGCCTCTCAGCGTTCTAACATCCATCCCCATGTGGGCACACGCAACCTCTGGGGCTCATGTCACAGGGATCTGGACAGCGGTGCACTGAAAAGGGAGGGCTCAGGCCTGCTGCAGTGGTACACAGTGTAATCTCAGTGACTAGAGAGGCTGAGGTGGGAAGACACAAGTTCAAGGCCAGCCTGGGCAACTGAGTGAGATCTTTTCTCAAAATAAAAGGGGTTTGGGGTGAAGGCCAGTGGTAGAGCTCTGGCCTATGTGTGTGAGCCTCTGCGGAGCTGTCCATTGCCAAGCTCAGGTGAAACCGGGCACACAATCTGCCTGCATATGGGACTTGGCCAGGCCCACAGTAAGGGTCTTACCAGGCTAACGGTCCTCCTCTCCAGATCCTCTTCTGTTATCTCCGCTTTTTTTGTCACTCTCTTCCTGAGTTTTGCAAATTGAGGGACATATCTCCTGAGCAAGGTCTGTGAGTGGAACAGTAGAACACAGCAGTAAGGGTAAAGAATGTCACAAAAAAACAAGCCTGAGCTATTCCCCTCCCTCAGCCTCAGATACCCACCCTCCCCCTCTGCACATCCCTGCACCCCACAGGCCAGCAGCTGCCCACAACAAATACACAAGAACCTACACTTCTGGATAGTTCTCCAGACACACAGCAGGCTCCAGAGTGGCTCACCTGGGAAGCGGGGAGGGGGGCAGCTTCTTTTTCTGGCTGCCCCAGGAAAGAGGTAGCTATGGTCTCCTCTTCAGGGAAGCTGGGTGGAGAAAAGCACCATGGAGAGGGATCCAGGTCCTCCTACACCGTCACTTTGCAACTTTATTACTGTTATTACTGGTTTGAGGCAGGGTCTTGCTATATAGTTCAGGATGGACTTGAGCATCACTACATAGCCCAAGCTGGTGTCCAATTCAGAGGTCCTCCTGCCTCCTTCACAGGAGTGCCGGGCTTATAGGCATGCGCCACCATGCTCAGCTGCTCCACTGCACTCATACCATGGGTGGGAATGGAGCTCAGGGCTAGGACGCTGGCCTAGTACCTGCCCTGAGCTCTATCTAAGACCACAAAAACAAACATTTATCTTACAGTGCCTTGACTTGATGAGCTAATGTTGAGAAAGTGCTTATTAGTACCCTGCCCATTTAACACTGTATTTTTCATTTTTTTTTTTTAAACTGGGAATTGAACTCAAGAGTTTTTACACTGAGCTCCATCCCCAACCCTTTTTTATTGTTGTTTTGAGACAGGATCTGAAGAAGTTGCTAAATGTCCTGGGCTGACCTCAACCTTGCAACCTCCTGCCCCAGCCTCCCAGAGTGCTGGGATTATGGGATTATACTACCACACCGGATGGCACATCCTTTTTTTTTTTTACTGAGTAGAAGGAATGAAGAGCAGGGATTTGATGGTGGAGTATCAAATTGCACCCTAGGACCTTGAACAACCCAGCGCTACAGCAGCAGTCCTGCAGCCCTCAGCCCAGGAGGCCCCCGCTTCTGTGTCCACAGCTGTCGAAGGAGAGGCCCTCTGGAACCCCTGAGCCACCCACCTGGAGACAGCTGGCCCTGGCTCCTGCCTGCTGGGCTCTGCAGGGGCAGCGGCTATCAGGCTATCGTCTGATACACTGGAGGGCTGCAAGCTACCCAGCTTGGAACTTTGGGAGTCCACTTTGGAATCTCCAGGTCGTGGGTTCTTGGGAGGTTTTGGGGGATGGATTCCTGGTTTGGAGACAGAGACAGAAATGAAGGGGTGGAGCAGCTAGGAGCACACTGTCCCCCAGAGCTGATAGCTTCACAGGGCAGAGCCCCTGGTGTGCTGTGTGCAAGCAGGCTCGGCCCTCAGGCGTGGGCCCTCTCTGCGGCTCATGTGGCAGGCAAAGGATGCAGGCACCCCAGGCAGGAGTGAGATCTATTCACTAACGCAGCTATGGGCTTCAGGGCTCCTGACCCGTGCCAGGATTGAGCTAGAATCCCAAAGAGGTAAGAGGCGCATGGCAGATATGAGAGGCCACCCTGGCTTCTTTATAGAGTCTCCCTACCTGGCCCTGGCTCTCTCCTAATCATTCCACAGCTTTTCCGGAAGGCTTGGAAATCTGGGGTCAGCTCCTGTGTGCCCTGCCAACACTGGCTGCACACAGCCTCTTGTTTTCCTGTGGACCCCAAGTGGCTAAGGCACATTAAGGTGCTCGATAAGCACTCAGGCGACCACATAAACGCACACAGAAAACACCACCACCAGGTGCAGGCGACACACATCATACTGAATGTCCACTTCCTGTGACACATGCAGAACAGCTGTGCAGGACAGTGGGACCAAGGCATAGGGAACTGAGGGCTGCCTCTGTCACCACTCAGTCCCTTGTGCCCTAGTCTCCCACCACCGAAAGCCTGTGACAGCCTCAAGGTGGTTTTAGGGTCAGGGGCCAGCTCAGTGGTGCTTTCCCAGTATGTGCAAGGCCCTGAGTTCCACCACCAGCACTACAGAAAATAAAAAAGTAAAAACAGGGGCCAGGGAGAGAGCTTGGCAGCACAAGAGCCCAAGTTTGATCCATGGTTAAAAAAAAAAAAAAAAAAAAAAAGGTAAAAATAACAGAGCTTCTTATTATGTTTGTTAAATGAAAGAAACTTCCTTATGCAGAAACTGCAGTCATGGCTGGCTTGGGAGACAGCCCATCTTGGCCTGACTTACTCCTATGTTTAAGAACAAAGAGTTTTTGCATGGTGGTGCACATCTGTAATCCCACCCCTTGGGATGCTGAGGCAGGAGGACTGTCATGAGTTTGAGATCATTTTTGAACTACATAGGGAGACTCTGTCTTAACTTTAGGGTCCCATTATATAGCCCTTGATGTTGCAGTGATCCTCCTACCTCAGACTCTCAAGGGCTGGGATTATAAGCATGTTCCACCACACCTAGCACCTTGTGTGAGTTTTGATGAAATTTTGAGGTAAAGAAGCTCTGATACCACCTTACATATGAGGTCACAGAACCAAGACTGGGCTCCACTTCAGAAACTGAAGAGTCCTGGGGCATTTAGGGAGCACCTACTGTGGACTGGGCTTTTAACGAGGCAAGAAAACAAAAAGATGAATAATCCCATGTGATGCCTTCCCGGGGTTCAGTCTAAGAAATCCTTAGATTCTTTCCAACCTCAGCTTCATACAGTTACTGTGTGCATATGTGTGTATGGGTGTGTGCATGCGTGTGTGCACATGCCCAGTACCAGAGATGGAACCAGGGGCTCACATGTGCTAGGCAAGCACTCTAATGAGCTACACTCCCAAAGCCCTTTTTATTTATTCATTTTGAAAGAAGGTCTCACCAAGTTGTCCAGACTGACCTCAATATCAAGAGAGCACAGTGCCTCCTGTTCAGCTTCCAGTGGCTGGGGTGGCACACAGCTGTACCTCCAGCCGCCAGCCATGTAAAATGCTGATTCTCTGTTCATGTGCGCCCACTGAGAACTGTATCCCACCCGACTACGTGGCTAGCTATCTCCACAAGAAGCATCTTCCTTCTCGACGAAATAGACCTCAGGGGACTCCCGCCTGACAGCCCACAGCTAGCTGTGCCCCCAGGAAGTTCCCCATGAACATTTCCTACACAACAGCTTCTCACCTGGTGGTCTGCCAGAAAAAGGCAAAAACAAAAAGAGCAGCTCTGTTTACTTGGCTCCTTAAGATTGATCCCCAAACACCAGCTTGCTTGGCTGGTTCAATGGACATTTGTAGTAAGTGAAGAGCAAAAATATCAACAGAGCAGATGCCTTCCATTTCCTTTCTGTGATCTGTCCCTGCGGGATTCACGGAGGGAAAAATAAGGCGGAACCTCGTGTGCAACGCCAAAGCCTAAGCTGCGGGAGGGAAAGCCCGCCTTCCTAGCCCATCTGTGGACACGCAGTCCAGGGCCAGGTCATAGTCTGCCAAGCCAAGAGAGGCCCCAGAAGACCCATCACGGTGGGCCTAGCTGTCCCCAGCTTTCCCCTCGGAAGTCACAGACATCCTGCGTCTCAGGCAGCCTGTCCCTTACCTCTACACAAAACATGCTTTATCAGTTAACATTTCTTCTGTTTCACATCTTAGGGCAAACAGAAGCAGCACTCTAAATTTATCACTTAGTAAAGAAGTTTTTTTCTTTCTTCTTCTTCTTTTTCTTTTTGTGGTGCCAGAGATCGAACTCAAGCCTTGAGCTTGCCAGGCAGGCACTTAAGCCGTTCAGCTATATCTCCAGCCCAAGAAGTTATGTCTATCTATTTAAGGAGTTTAAATTAGTGACAACAAGTCACTGTAGACAATACTGGTGTTTTTAAAAATTTTGCTTGGGTGGTGGATACTAGGTAGGCATTCACCCCTGGGCCACACCCAGCCTTCAAGTTAAGAAATTCTACACCTACAGTACTTAACAAGTAATACTGATCACAATATACAGTCAAGTAAAAAAAAAAAAAAATGCAAGGTGCAGGTTACTACAGTGTTTGTTTTCCAATAAAAGCACTGGCTCTGCACATGGCCAGCCTCTGAGTAAGTGGGTTTATATCCACAAATGTAACCAACCACTGATAGAAAACCTTTGGTAAAAAAATTACATCCACCCAGTGGAGGCAGGCACACACTTGGGACTTCACTACCCTAGGAGGCTGAGGCAAGAGGATATAAAGTGCAACCTCAGCGAAGTGCAAAGGGATCAATCCCCAGTACTAATAAAAAAAGCGGATAGAGGAGTTGGTATGAACAAAAAATTCGTTTGGTACTGAGGTTCAAACTCAGGACCTCGTGCTTGTCAGGCAGGCACTTATGCTGCTGAACTATCTCTCTGGCTAAACAAAAATTTTGGTTCCAGAGGGAAACAGTTAACTACACCATAGATGGCCTTGAGGCACATAAATATCTACTATCAGCTGGGACCCACGGTGGTGAAAGAAAAACTTGCACTTTTTAATGCATTACGGCCCTTATGTATAATCTGTAATTTTCCTACTAGACTGTACTTCATTTTCTTCTACAGACACTGAGGTAGTAAGGTTAGAATTTCTGCAACGAACCGGCCCACAGCCCTCCTATGAACCAGACTCAGCAATTGAGAAGTGCTGACTTAACTCCTGGCTGTCTTAGGAGGCTAAGGTGGGAGGATCACTGGAGCCCAGGAGTTTGAGGCCAGCCTGAGCCAACATAGTGAGACCCAATCTCTTAAATAAATAAATAAATAAATAAAACAAAAAATGCCAACTTAGGGCTGGGGGGGGGGGGGTGCAGCTCCCTGGTAGACCATTTGCCTCAGCATAAGCGAGGCCTCCATTTCCATCCACAACATAAAAAAGAAAGAACCGCTAATTTAACCAAATACCTGCGGTTCGAAGCTTCTTCCTCTTACTCATTCTATCTCTCCCTTGAGAAATCTGAAAACAACAGAATCTCCATTATGACAAGTAGTTCCTGTATCCAGCGCTTTGGCTGAGGGCAGAGGCGCATCCCTCCACGCTGGGGGGCAAACTGGCGATCCCAGCTCTGCTTGCCCGGTCGATGCAGGCCAGTAGACATACCCTTGCTCAGGCTGGGGTGTCCTGGGTCCTTCTGGGGAAAATTAAGGACTCCTCTGGAGACGTTATCTGAAGACCGAAGGGTCTACTGGGGATGCCTGGGGCTTTGGGGGGCCGAGAGTCGCCACTGTCCAGCCTCTTCCTGCCTTGGGGACCGGAGGGGTCCCGACCAACCTGGGCCACAGAAATTGTCCAAGTTCCCCCCGCCCTCGTCCTTGGCAGGAACGAGGTCTGCGTGGATCTGCTGAGGAATAAGTCACTTAAATTACTGTTACCCTTTTTTTTTTTTCCAAAAAAAAATGGCAACACTGAACTTCAGAGACCGTGGTGACCCCCAAAAACCAATACCTGTGAACCAGGATCCTAGAAACAAACCCCAAACTAACACTAAAACTCCTGGAAGGCGCAGATTCCCCAACCCAGGAGCCGAGACGAAACCAAAGGCTGTGCGCGGACTCCGGCTCAGAAAGCACCCAGCCACCTGCGCGCACACCTACGAGCACCCCGCCTCTTTCCCGCGCGTTGCGACACCCCGACCCGCGCACGCGCAATACCAACACTGGCGGCTCACATCTGCGCATGCTCTATTTCCTTTCCTCCGCAGCCCTTGGCACCTTGCGTCGCACCTCCATCAGGCGCAAGCACATCCGCGCACGGCCTTTTGGGAATTGTAGTTTCGACGAGGCGGGCCCGGCGAGTCCACGGGTGGCGAGCTCCGGTTCGGCGGCGATTAAAGGCCAAGGCGGAAGTGGGAGAGCCACCGGTGAAACTAGGGCACGGAGTTGACTGACGCGGGACACTGAAGAGGGGCCTAGGACTCGGGAAGGGCGCGAGTGACAGTCCCAGAGTAAAGAGACAGGGCAAGGCCAGGCGCAGGGGCCGGTGGTCTGGGCATCCAGCCTGGAAAATGCACAAGAGGAAGGGACCCCCGGGACCCCCAGGCCGAGGTGCCGCTGCCGCCCGCCAGGTGAGTGTGCGCCCCATGGCCCCACCGGAGAGCTCCTTTTCACTCCCTGAACCCATTGGGGGGTAAGGGCTCCACCCCCCAGGGACTACCGATCTCCGCCCCCATCCCCTTGAGCAGGTCTTCGCCTTCTAAATGAGTCTTGCTCATCAAGGTGTGGCCTAGGGGTCCTGCCGCCCCACCAGCTGCTGGCGCCCCGCCCCCATCTCAGGGCCACCTGTTGTCACAGCGCCTTCAGGGTGGGAGGGACAGTAATCAGACCTACGCATCTGCCTCGCCAATTCACACTCTTAGGTCCATTGTACAGATGAAGATGCTGAGGCTTAAGAGAGATGAAGGCATCTGCGGGAGGTGATAGGGATTAACAGCCTGGCCAGAGCTCAGGGCAAATCCAGACCTGCCTCCATTAAGCCCAGAGGACTCTGGCCGACTCCCTCCTGTGCCAGATACTGGCTAGAGTTTGAGCATTTGTCGCTTTGATGAAGGGAGCCCACAGCATAGCATAGGGCCCAGATATAAGTCTATGTGTTCTCTCCTGCCCTTATCACCTTAGACACCTGACCTCGTAGTTCCACAGTTTGACATAATATAGTGTGACTGGTCATTAATCAATAGGAGAAGACAGACCTACACTGCCATGAGCCACTTTCAACTTCTAGGTTGTTGTTGGGGATTCTATTGCTTTGATACCCCATCTCCTGCTTGGCTGCCTCCGCAGAGGATGCTGGGAGGAAAAGCCAAGGTGCGCTGACTGGCTCTGCTTAAGGCAGGTGCGGGACCTACTTTCCCCAGTGAACTTGGCTAGCAGTGCATTTTAGGTACAGGCTCCCAGCATGGAACTGAGTCTCTCCACTTGCCTTCTGCCTTATTTTATCTGCCAAGGAGCCAGGCCTATGTTAGACACCTGTTGGATTCAGCTTGATACAGCCTCCTGGCGTTCCCCAGGGAAACAGCTTGTGCCTGGAGACTTTGGTTCCTTCCTTCCACTGGGTATTTGAGATCCATTATGGGTGCTTTTGGCCACAGGGTACCTCCTAACTGGACCCATACTATTCCCACACAGCTTGGACTGCTAGTTGACCTCTCTCCAGACAGCCTGATGATCCCCAATGATGGAGTTAACAATGAGGAACTGGAAGCCGAGTTCCTTGCCTTGGTTGGTGGCCAGCCTGCAGCCCTTGAAAAGCTTAAAGGCAAAGGTGAGACGTTTACATCTGAATGTTTTCACATTTCCAGGCGTGGCCCAGTCTCAGATCTGGGCACGAGGTAGAAAGGAGAAAGAAAACAGAAGACCTCTGTCCTTCAGGAGCCATAGTTGGGCAGAGAGAATCAGTGATGAACCCTGGGTACTGACTGAGGGTTTGAATCTCAGCTCTGCCACTGCTTCGTCTCATTACCTGTGTTGGCTTTGGTTTTCTTTTTTCTTTTTGAGAAGTGTCTTGCTATGCAGTTCCGGCTGGCCTTGTGCTCTTTTGTACCCACTAGACTGGTCTCAAACTTATAGCGATCCTCCTGTCTCAACCTCCTGAGTGCTGGGATTGCCTATACAGGTGTGCACCACTATGCTGACCTTGTTTTTCCCATCTGTAAAATTCAAACAATAAAGCTCAACATGGTGACGCGTGCCTGTAATCCCACCATGGGAGTCAGAGGCAGGAGAATCCCTCAGTTCAAGGCCAACCCAGGTCTACATAGTGAGTTCAAGTCCAATCTGAAATACACAACAAGACCCTGTCTCAGATAAATAAATTTTAAAGTGGAAATAATAACTGTGCTACATCACAGGAATTAATCTAAAATTCATAAAGCACTTTGACAGCTGCATGACACGTGATAAACTCATGTCATCAGTCCCAACCTGCAGACTGCTGTCCTGTGAGGAGTCCTGGCGTGGGGAAGCACAGGCTCAAGCAGAGCCCTGCGAGTCAGCGCTCCTCCTTTTTCCAACACAGAGGGTGGGTTATGCCTCAGGGACCCTGCTAGAGGAGCCCTGGCAGGTGCCAAGGCCCTGTGCTGGACAGCAGGCGGTGGCAGACTCTGCTGTGGTTGATGGAGTGTAGTCAGAGCCAGAGGCCACATGAAGCCTTCAATCAGAGCTAAAGCAGCCAACCCTTATTGTTGGTGGTGGATTTCAGATGCAGGAATTTGCCTGTTTGCGAGAATTTACTTGTAACCCGCAAATCAGTAATAGCAGTGATTTGTGGTCATTCACGGAACTTGAAGTGGGAAAGCTTGAGAGGTATGAGGTGGGTGGCACCAGGTGACATTCTGCCTTCCTGTTTCAGCTCTTATGTTAGAAAACAGGGTCTGGGCCAGGGAGATACAGCACAGCGGCTTAAGAACCTGCCTGGCAAGTGCAAGTCCTGAGTTCAATCCCTGGTACCAAAAAGAAAGAAACCAGGGTCCTTTTCCTGTCTGTTGGCTACCACAGTTTCTCATTTTTGTTCTCTTTGCTGGCAATTTCCCTGCTCATAATATGCTTCCCGAGAATACACTATGAGCGCATCAACAGTGTATATTAATTAAGAAGTCTTTTTTATCTTCTTATTTTGTTTTGTTGAGATAGGGGCTCACTATATAATTTAGTCTGGTCTTGAACTCACTGTGTAGCCCAGGGTGACCTTGAATTCACAGTGATCCTCCTGCCCCAGCCTTCCCTGTACTGGAGTTACAGATTAAAGTTAGCTTTATTTTATTTTATTTTTTTGCCTTTTTGAGACAGGGTCTCGATATGCAGGTCAGGCTGGCCTTGAGTTCATTTTTGTAGCCCAGGCTGCTCTCAAACTCACATCAATCCTCCTG
>PVKN010028005.1:0-13363 GCA_004027915.1 Capromys pilorides
TAGTGCATAATACTTATGAAAACACTATTCTCCAAAAATATTAACAAAAAAAAGACTTTGAAAACTTTTAATGAAGAGAGTGATCCTTGAGAAGCTTTTGCTTTTTGTTAACAGAATAATGCAATATGTTTGGAAGAAAAAGAATATTTTTCATTAATTATTGTTTGTGACAGAAAGTGGACATTTTCCGAAAATAACAGTTTTAGTAAAGTATTTATGAAAATGCTTTTCAACAGCTGAGATGGATTTCCCAACTTTCTTTTCCAAGCCAGTCTTTTATTGCTTAAGACTTACGTAAGCTCAGCTTTTCACACCCACTGCCCAGCCTGAGATTTCAGCACTCTGGTAGGCTGACGCAGGAGGATTGCAAATTGGACTCCCTGGTCAATTTAGAAACATAGCAAGATCCTGTCTCAAAATTTTAAAAACTAAATTTAAAAAAGGGGTGGGGATATAGCTAAATGTGAAGGCCTTGGGTTTTGATCCTCAATGCCACAAAAAAGAAAAAATTCCACCCACTGTCCAGGGGCTCAGTGACTGTGTCTGTCTGTAGGAGCCGGTAAGTTGGTGGCCACCGGTGTGCAAGGCAGTCACGCCATGCTCTTCTGTGACTAGCTGGTCAGAACTAGGGTCTGAGCCCCATGGTTGGAACAAAGTGAGGCGAGGTGCAAGCCTAGAAGGCTGAGCGCACTGGAGAAATCCCCCTCCCAAGGCCCAGTGCTGAGTAGAAAGGGGCAGGGTCTGCACAGCGTAGTTAGGTTTTCCCTATGGTTAGTTCTGAGCTATTATTCAGTGTCCCATCATCTATGAAGAAGCAGCCCTCAGCTCATTCTGTTCTCTATTCTTATGATGAACTTAAACTTATTTTTACTTTTTCTTGTCTCTTGTTTTCTTTTATTACCCTTTTTTTCTACAAACATTTACTTTAAAGAGAGTATAGCAATAATCAATATGACTTTAGAAGCAGTACATATTTAGAAGAACAAAATGATAGGTATTTCAAGCATGGCTTTAGTGTTACACATTGCTATCCTCAGTGTAGTTGCTCTGTTCACAGATATCAACATAACTTCTTTTTAAATCTAATTCACAAATGTTTCTTTTCCATTTGAGTGTTTCTGATGTGTTTATGTGGAACAGAATCCAGTTCATTCCATTTGCTCCTGACTCACTTAGCATGAGATTTCTATAGACATTTTCAGTTAACAGCCACAGAGTCTATCATGGGATACAAGGTGTGGATTATTATTTATATCTGCATGTACCCCTGAGGTGGCAAATGACACTGAATTTGCACTGTGACTCTTTAAGCTTTAGTTAGCTGCCTGAGTTTCAGTCTTAACTATTACAACTAGTTCTGGGACATTGGATGTGTCATTTCATTTCTCTGTGTCTCCATTTGCCAATATGAAAATGGGGCTATCATACCTGCTATGATAAGATTATTACATAATCTGTTTAAGATTATTGCAAAGGTTAAATGCCATAAAAGACATGAGGGGTTTAGAACAGTGCCTGGCACAAAGGAAGTACTCTATCTTAGTCATTTCCTTTACTGGTGTGACAAAGGTGTCCAGCACCTACAAGGACAATACTACAAGGAGGGCAGGTTTGTTTTGGCTCATGTTTTAGCAGCTGCTGTCCTGGCGTGGTCCGTGGCCTCCAGGGAGAAGCAGCATGGTAGGAGAGCCTGGTGGAGGAAGCTGTGCTCCTCTTTACTATAGCACAAAAGAAACAGATGGAAGGGAGTGGCAGAGGGAGATAAATACTTCCAGGTCACACAGCCCCTGACCTGCCTCTTCTGACTACACCCCATTTTCTAACACCACACCAGATGTAGCAAGCATCCCAATAATCCAGTCACCATCCACAAGCCCCACCTCTGACTGCGTGAGGCTTTGGGGGAGATATGTTCAGCTATAAACCACAGCACACTCATTATGTATTATTAATAAGTAAAAATATCCATAGTTCATGATCTCAGTCAGCTTTCAATATACCTATATCCTTTACTTTTCTAATTTAAGGAACATTATCTTTCATTAATGATGATTTTCTATATTTAGCCTTGAGAACACAGAGATAAGGGACAGTAAAATATTGATACAGTAATATTTTTCCTCTACCTATGAATCTGAACTTTCTTGAGAATCAAGAGGTGAATGTCTGACAGATTTGCATTAGCCACCCAGAAAGAACACACAGAAAGCACCTGAAGCTCAAGGAAGCGGTGAGGACAGTGGTGATGGACCTATGATATATGTTGTAGTGTGCTATTCATATTGTTGAAAGCTCTAGGAGGTTTGCCATCACTGGGCTAGAAGGTAGAGCTACATCTTGGATAGTGCATTGTTCAATCTCCAAGGGAATGGATGAATGAAGAGAAAGAGCCAGAGAATCCAAGCTGTGGGCATGAATGGTTACAGGACAGGAAGATGAGGTGCAGCCAAAGAGGAGGAGGAGCCACAGCAGTGGTAAGGAAAGCAGAATGAGATTCTTTCATTCATGAAGGAAGTAGACAAAGCGGAGAAGTAGGGTTTCACAAAAGAGGTGAGACTTGAAGACATTTTGGGAAATGAAGATGACTTCTTTGCAGGAGGAAAATATGAATCATCACCAGACTCAGAAAACACATAAGCAGTACAGAGAGGAAACAATTCCCCAGTAGAGAATAAGAAAGCACAGTGGAGCCCAAAGAATGCACATACGCGTGCACACACACACACACACACACACACACACACACACTCATTCATTCTTAAAATACTCTTTTTTTTGAAGCAAAAAAACCCCTTTTTATTAACTGACCAAATCATAAAAACACCATGGTAGATACCTTAATTCATCCTTTTAATAAGCCTGTTGATCTGGTCTTCCCTATTCCCAGCATCTCCATCTTCCACAAAATGAGTGGTGTTTTTCTTCATCCCACTCCATGGAGATGATAACTTGAATGGCCACAGGTAGTTATTTGCCTCTTTAAAGCATTTTCCTACAGTATAGATCTCATGGATCAGATCCTCCATGCAGATGATGACATATTTACCAAGAAATTGAGCAATCAATGAATTATCTGTCAAGGCAATTCGCTTAATATTGATTTTTCCATAGCCATGCTTGTATATTATTAGTTCATTTACTGACCTCAGGCTGGGTAACCCCATGCAATGTATGGCTCCACAATGTTAACTGAAGACTTGTTGAGCTTAACAAAGGTGCCATTGAAGATTTGGCAAAGGTGAAGAAGCTGCAACACCTTGCAGACCTTTGGGCTCATACCACTGATCCCCCTGATCTGGGTGACAAATGCCAGTTTGGGCTCTGCAGGTACGCAGAAGTTGCCAGCTTTTCTCACCTTCCTAGCCATTCAGATCTCAGTTCTGTACATCTGTCTGTACTCCTTGCGATAATGCCTGGCTTTTTCATAGATGAGCTTCCTCCTTGCCTTGCAAAGTGTCTTTTGGGAAAATGTCTTTTCTCATATGCTTTATCTTCAACTTAGTAAAATGTCTTCACTTTTTCTTGAGAGTTTCTAACACAGCAGAAACTTTCTTTTTCTTTTCTTGTACACACACCATGGTTCCAGCTGGAAAAGAGCCCTAAAATATTCTTTCATGCTTCCCCTTTTATAGGCTAATGTACATATTTCCCCAAAAATATTATTTTCCATGCACATGGTAAAGCAACTAAAATTTCTCCATGGTTAAAGGCCCAAGGAATTCATTTGGAATTTCATGGGCACTTGAGTTAGCCCTAATTAGGATGGCCAGGTTTTTCATTGGAGCTGCAATGGCCACAGAATTAATCTTCTAAGTCACTAGTAAGATCAGAAAGTACCCTTTTAAGTAAATTTATTTTTGAATATTTTTTGATTTACAGAAAAATGGTGGGTAGAGGTCTCATCTAGAGTAGACTTCTTACATTAGAATAGTACATTAGTCATGATTAACAAAGCAACATGATACAGTATTACTATAAAGTTTGAATGTTATTCAAATGTCCTCACATTTTTACCTTATACACTTGTTTGGTGCCATGATCCTATCCAGGATGCTATAATACCCTTAGTCCTCCTTTCCAGGAGGCATCTTAAAGCGCTTAAAAATCTTTCAAGAAAGTAACAAGGTTTAAATATCCTTTGGTTCCAATATTTGCATCTCATACCATCAAAGGAAAGTTCTGTTCGTATTATTCTAAAACCAAATTGTTGGAACTTGAACACAGATGAAAGGGAAAGTCTAAGGCTTTCATCTTGAGGTAAGGGTTCAAGGTGCTTTATGGGAATGTAATAATTTTAACTGCAAGAGGAAGGTCTAATTCCCTTTTTATTGTTCAGGATGCAGATAATTAAAATGTGCAAGGCCTGCCTCTTCTTGTTTCCCATCTCCTAGCAAAGGGCTTGGTGTCTCATACTTGCCAACCTCACAGGGAATACTGGCCCAGTGCTTTGAGCAAAGTCCCCTGTAGTTTAGCTTCACAAGACAGAACTCTTCAATTACAGGTTGTGGGAGAGTTTTGCAGCACAAACTATTGAAATCCTTCAACAGAAGGCTGATCTGGCCACACACGCCAGTAATGCTCAAACTGGAGAGACTGAGGTAGGAGAATCAGAAGTACAAGCCCAGTTTGGGCAATTAGAAACTTAACAAGACCTTGTTTCAATTTTAAAAATAACAAATGGACTGCCCATTGCATAGGCCTCTCAGACATTTGTGAGCTCCATCATGCCCATGGCTTCATTGCTCTCCATTGAGGGATTTTTTTTTTAGTACTGAAGATTGAACCCAAGGCCTTGGGAAGTCTCTCTCCATGAGTCCTGAGGCCATGATCTCATCTGATTTCAAACAGAAATTATCCTGGAAGAAAAACTGCATCTGTACTGAACTTTTCCATTATTCCCTAAACTGTACAGTATAACAACAATTTGTACAACATTGATACTGTATTAGGTATTATAAGCAATCTAGAGATGATATAAATTATGCTGGAATATATGTAGACCCCATGAAAAGGCCATATCATTTTAGTATATGTGCTGCCAAAGTGAGCACAAGGCCATATCATTTTATACAAGGGATTGAAGCATATTCAGTTTTGATACCTGCTGGATGAAGAAGGGTTCTTGAAGCCAATCCCCTATGAATCCTTAGGGGCAGCTATACATCAACCCTTTTTCTGTTTCCCTGCATCCCTGGGAAGGTGCATAGTGTGAGGCAGAACAGTGCTCAGGGTTCTGGCTTTTGGCTCATGGTATGTATTTCAGTCCTGTGTTCCCATCAGATTCACACTAAAGTTCCATGTGTACCTTGAACGCAGACTGAGCTCACTGGCAAAGTTAAGGAAAGTTGGGCCGGGGGCGCTTCACAGGACTTAGCCAAGTATTAGCCTTGGAAGCCAACACATTGAAAACTAAGCTCAGGGGCCGGTGAGATGGTTCAGTTGTCTAAAGCCCCTGCTTAGGAAAGCTTAGGCAACCACAGATTTGATCCCTGGCACCACATGCTATGCCAGCCCCACCCACAGAGCAGGCTGAACAAGCCATTAAAAAAACAAGAGAGACAGACAGAGAAATAGAGAGAGAGAGACAGAGACAGAGACAGAGACAGAGACAGAAAAGAAAACTAAGCTCAAAGGGAGGGGCTGGAAAGATAGCTCAATGGCTTAAGTGCCTGCCAGACAAGTACAAGGTCCTGAGTTTGATCCTCAGTGCCAAAAAAGAAAAAAGAAGCTCACATGCTGCCCTCTTAACCATATACAATAACTGACATAAGTTCCTTCTCATGGTAAAGCCATATGATGAAATTCCTACCAAAGAAGATGAATTTTGCTTTGCTGGCTGGATGACTTGATACACCCCACCATTCTAGGAGAGAAAAGCTAAAGAGCAAGTAACATGTCTCTTTGATGTAGCTACCATACAGGTTCCTTTGGATAGTATAAATACTTATGGAAGCCCTGAATGTGTCAGCTGCTATGCTGAGCGGGGGGGAAACTGTAGTCAGCAAGAAGGAGCAGACTTAGTCTCATCCCATGCTCATGCACACCAGCAGCACGGGTTCATCATACACAAGCAAATTGGTGGGTGGTTTAGTCACTCCCTACTTGCTGGGACACAATACCTGATGCCTACAACTTAAAGGAGGATTTACTTGGGCTCATGCTTTCAGTCCATGGTCTGCCAGCCCCACAGAAGAAGCAGCATGGCAGGAGGTGTGGCAGAGGAGGATTGCTTATATTGTGGCTGATGCCCTTCCAGTTACACTCTCAGTGACCTGCCTCTTCCAACTCCAGCTCCTCCCTATACTCACCACCTTCCAGAAGCCTCTGCTGAGCACATGAGACTTCCGGGGCACACTCCAGTTGCAAATCATGACAGTGGGTGAAACCGATGCCCAGCTGAGCTCAGTGCTTTGCTTCTCAGTTGCTTCTTACTCATCTTGGCCTAGAAGCACGTGACCACTTCGGCCCATTTCTCTGATTAAATCAATCGATCTCAAAGCAGTAATTGAATTGTAACACAAAGAATGCTGGCTCTACTGGCCTATGGACCCCAAGAAGGTGAAATTAGTGCTAACAACTTTTATTTTGTTGACTTGTGCTCCCATCTGCCTGCAGCAGGTCCTTCCCATCTCTTCATCACTCCATCTTTGCAAGAGTTGCCATCAACTATTCCTTAATTTCATGAGTCTCAGGCCTGTGTTCCCCAGGACCCTTTCATGAGTTTCTGTCCCCGACCACTGCTGGATGTTGACTGCCTCTTACCTTTGCCAGGGGACCCTCTGTCAATTTGAGGACCAAGGACAGTGCTTTGAGAGGTGTTCCCAGTGTGTGCTTTGACAGGTGCTAAATGGTGCTGTTAGCTCCTCACTCCTCACTGTGCCAAATCTGGGCAGCAAGAAGCCTCTGTCCATTGTTCAGTGTCCTACTGTGTCACCAGGGGGCACTTATGTGCCACATCCCAGAATTCTTGAGGTATAATATGCAACCTTTGCTTGCAGCTTCACTGGACTCAGCCCAATACATAATCAGGACCAGAAGGACACAAGTGCCACAGCCTGGTCCCTGTGTTCATCCCTGACTCATGACCCCAGACATCTTCACCAAGCTTCCATTCCTCTTTCTCAACTATCTCTTACACCTGGAGATGGTCACCCCCTCAACTTGTAAGACAAATCCAGATGCAAAGCTAGAGCTGAACTGGCCCCATGCAGGTGAACTACTCTGACAGCATTGAGCTTAAATCTTCAGAAAAATAGTGGAAGAGATCAGAACAGTTATACCGTGATTTATGATGAAATCCAGTGAGTGTAACATGCCGCATGAAGCACTAGATACACACTGCACACCATAAATTTTTTAAAAGCCTAATTGGTTTGGTCCAAAAATATGGCTGGAGGTAGTGGCTCAGCTTCCTCAGATTCTCTCTGTTAGTTTCCTAACACCACCATATCAAATTTCTACCAGTTTAATTGTTTGTAACAGCAAATGTGTCTTCTTACATTTCTGGAGGTAAGAAGTCCAACATCAATCAAACTTGGCTAAAGTCAAGATGTTGATAGGGCAGGTTCTTCCTGGAGACTCCAAGGATATATTTCTGATCTCTTCAGCTTCTACAGGCACCACTGCTCCTCAGCTATAATCACTTCAATCTCTGCTTCAGTTGTCAAATTGCATTTTTCTTCTGTCTTCTCCTATGTCTCTTTAGAACCTCTGGGATTATTTGGGGCCTATCCAGGTTCAGAAACATCTCCCCATCACTAAGTCCTTAATTTAACCCCATTGCACAGTCCCTCTTAACATACCAGGTCACATATTCACAGGTTTGAGGCATTAGCACGTGGACATCTGCGGGGGCAGGGTGTGTGTGTCATGACTCAACCTCTGTATCAGAGTGGGAGGACTTAGAGACCAGGAGTCATGTCTTTTGATCATATTCCATAGGGGCAGGGTGTGTGTGTCATGACTCAACCTCTGTATCAGAGTGGGAGGACTTAGAGACCAGGAGTCATGTCTTTTGATCATATTCCATACTGCTGCTTTCCCTTTACACATTTTATACGCATTTAAACTAGTAGAAATGAGAAATAAAAAATGAAATTCTATTAATTAATTCCCAGACTGCACAACTTACAAGATAGGGTATAAATCTGATTTGATTTGTTAGGAAAAAAATCAGGCAAAGAGTCATGTTTATTTTATTCTGTGTCAGTCCAGTAGTTAAATTTTAGACTGGCCTAACCACATACAGTAAGTTAACTATGTACAATCACAAACACATTTTAAATTGAGTCCTGTTAAGACCCAAATTGCATGCTTGAAGCTAATTTTTCAAAATTTCTGACCCATAAAGTATGAATTTATTTATTTTTTATTATTTTTAATAAGAAATAACAATGTATAACAGTGTGACATTTTCAGAACACATTAGTAGTGCATTTCAATATTTGATACAATGCATATTGTTGTCCTTCTATTAGTTATACAGAGCCCAGGGTGTAGGTGTTATAATTTTTCAAATCATTATTGATACAGCCAAATTTCTTCTCATTGAACTAAGAGAAGGTAGTTGTATAAATAATCCAATATTCGATAATTGCAGTGGGTTATTGGTAAAACTGGCAATGTTGGAAGCTGTTGATTTAAGCCTTTTACAGCTCAGCATTCTAATCTAGCTTTCTGTTTTATGCCTTGTGGTTAAACTTTTCTGCTGGGTGGTTAAGGGCAAGTTTAAGCATGACCTGTACAGCAAAACATGTAGCTTTTGTATCTCTCAAGGTCAGTCAGATCTCCTGAGGATTTACTTTGGAACCATGTACAGTGCTTTGTAGAACTGTTGTCAGTGTCAGCCATCTGCATGAGTCACGGCCACTGCTTGACCAGTTTGCTCTCTGTGAAAGCCTGAGAGAATGTTTTCTCTCTAAGTGACTCTCCTTTGGCACACTATGTATCTTCAGTCCCTTTCCTTTATAGCCCCATAATCTTCTTGAACAGAAAATTTGGGAAACCATTGAGTTATATGTTGTTGTAGCACAGGTTCTTTTATGTCTGGGGTCCTCACTGACCTTGAAGAGCTAGGGCCAAAATACTGGCTATCCTTGTAGCCCTTCTTTTTCTCTAATTTTTGGTCTGTAAACTTATATTCTTAACCTGCCAGAAGAAAAGCTTAGTGATAATATTACTCCATAAAATAGGTACTTGAGCATAACATCACTGTCTATCTCAGTATCAAACATCTTAGACTTAACTTGGGATTGGTATTTTCTATCAATCATTGATATTTTAACAAATCTCTATAGAATGTGATAAGAGCAGTTACACATTTTTACATATTTAGAAATCTAACTATATACAAAATTGTAGCGAGTCAATCCTATGGCATTTTCCCAGTCTCTTACTCTCACTTAATATCCTTTTTTGTTTTCTTGTAAACCATTTACTTGAGAGAGAGTATAGCAGTAACTGAAATTGCATTGGAAGCAGCACACATCTAAAAAACCAGAATGACAGGCATCCCAAGCATATTTTTACTGTTACACATTGCTATCCTCAGTGTCAAAAACATTTTGGAGGTTCATAAGACCATTATCTAATTCATCCTGTGTATATAAGTGCATGGCATTGCCCCTGCCATGCTTCCTGTCTTTTCTGCTTGCAGTCACTTCATTGTTTAATGCTTAACTCTTTGATATCCATTCAGCTGTGTTATGCCTCTCCATTTTTATTTCTTCTTTGGAGATCTTACACTAGGGAGACTATATGATATTTCCACATGTAGGTCTGGTTTATTTCACTTATGAGTATATGTTCAACATATATCCATTTATATATGAAGTCTTCTAGTTTATCACTCTTTATAGCTGAGTAATATTCCATTCCATAAAAGTACCACATCTTTTTCAACCATTCTTCAGATGATGGGCATTTTGGTTGTTTCCAAGATTTGGCTATTACAAACTGTGCTGCTATAAACATAGGTGCACTGTTATTGCTTTGGTATGATGTTTTTAGTTCTTCTGGGGAAATTCCCAGTAGGGGGATAGCTGGATTGAATGGAATTTCCAGTTCTAGTTTTTTAAGGAGTCTCCATACTGCACTCCATAATGGTTGCACCAGTCTGCATTCCCGCCAGCAGTGGAGAAGGATTCCTTTTTCCCCACAGCCTCTCCAACATTTGTTGTTGCTTGATTTCTTTATGATAGCTATTCTTTCTGGGGTGAGATGGTATCTAAGTGTTGTTTTAATTTGCATTTGATGAATGGCTAGTGAAGTGGACCATTTCTTCATATATTTGTAGGCTTGATGAATTTCTTTCTCTGAGAAGTGTATGTTCATCTCAAATGCTCAATTCTGGATTGAGTCTTTGAATTTTGGGACTCCAATGATTTTTAGTTCTTTATAGATTCTAGATAGAAGAACTTTGTCTGAATACTTATTAGTTAAAATGTTTTCAAAAGTTCTGGGTTGTCTTTTCACTCTGTTAGTAATTTCTTTTGAGGTGAAAAAACTTCTTAGCTGGAGAAGGTCCCAGTTGTTGATTCTTTCAACTATTAGATGTGCATTTTGATTTCTGTCCATGAATTCTTTGCCTAGCCCAATGACTTCAAGATTTTCTCCCACTTTTTCTTCCAGGAGATTTAATATTTCTCTTTTAATATTTAGAGCTTTAATCCGTTTTGTCATTTTAGTGTACAGTGATAGACCTGGGTCAAGTTTTAGTTTTCAACATGTGGAGAGCCAGTTTTTCAAGCACCATTTGTTAAAGAGGTTATCTTTTTTCCACTAAGCATGTTTGGTCCGTTTGTTGAACATAAGGTGGCTGAGCGTGTTTGTATTTGCTTCTGCATCTTCTAATCTACTCCACTGATCCTCAGATCTATTTTTTTGCCAATAGCATGCTGATTTTATCACTGTAGCTTTGTAGTACAACTTTAGGTCAGGAATTGTAATGCCTCCTGCCTTGTCTTTGTTGCCCAAGAGTGTCATTGCAATTCTAGGTCTTTTTTGGTTCCAGATAAATTTTAGGAAAGATTTCTCCAGATCTGTGAGGTATGTTGATGGTATTTTGATAGGTATTGCATTAAATCTGTAGAACAACTTAGGGAGTATGGCCATCTTCACAATGTTGGTTCTTCCTATCCAGGAGCAGGGAAAATCTTTCCATTTTCTGAAATCCTCTAGGATCTCTTTTTTCAGTGTACTGTAGTTTGCATTGAAAAGGTCTTTTACTTCTTTAGTTAGGTTAATTCTTAAGTATTTCATTTTCTTCAGTGCTATCATAAAAGGTATTGTTTCTTTAATTTCTCTCTGTGTGTTTGTTGTCTGTGTAGAGGAATGCTATTGGCTTTTGTGTGTTGACTTTGTATCCTGCTACACTATTGAATTTATGTATTAACTCTAGTAGCTTCTTGGTGGAGTGTTTTGGGTCTTCCAAGTAGATTATCATGTCATCTGCAAATAATGATAATTTAACTTCTTCTTTACCTATCCTTATTTCTTTTATTTCTCTTTCTTAACTAATGGCTGTAGCTAATGATTCCAGAACTATATTGAACAGGAGAGTTAATAGAGGACGTGCTAGTCTTGTACCAGATCTGAGAATAAAAGACTTTAGTTTTTCCTCATTTACAATTATGTTAGCTGTTGGATTGTCATAGATGGCCTTTATCAGATTGAGGCACAGGTCCTCTACTCCAATTTTCTGTAGGACTCTGAACACAAATAAGTGTTAGACTTTATCGAAAGTTTTCTACATCAATTGAGACAATCATGTGATTTTTGGTTTTGGCTCTATTGATATAGTATATCGCATTTATAAATTTTCATATATTGAACCATCCTTGCATCCCTGGTATGAATTCTACCTGGTCATGGTGCATAATCTTCCTGATGATTTGCTGTATCCTATTGGTGAGGATTTTATTGAGAATTTTTGCATCTATGTTCATGAGAGAAATTGGTCTGTAGTTCTCTTTTTTAGTTGCATCTCTCCCTGGTTTTGGTATCAGTGTAATACTTGCCTCTAGGAATGATTTTGGGAGGATTGTTTCCTTTTTAATTTCATTGAAGAGTTTGTGGAGTATTGGGATTATGTCTTCTACAAATTTCTTGTAGAAATCAGTGATGAATCCATCAGGACCTGGACTTTCCTTTGTCAGTAGTCTTTTAATTATGTTTTGTATTTCTTTAATTGTTATTGGGTTATTGAGAGTTCGTATGTCTTGTTGATTCAGTTTTGGTAATTTGTACCTTTCTAAGAACCTATCCATTTCATCTGTGTCTTCAATTCTGTGAGAATAAATATTCTCAAAGTAGCTATAAATGATCCTCTGAATCTCTGCTGGGTGTGTAGTAATTTCACCCTTTTCATTCCTTATTGCTTGAATTTGAGTCCTTGCTTTTCTCTTTTTGATGAGGTTAGCTAGGGGCTTATCAATTTTGTTTAATCTTTCAAAGAACCAGCTTTTTGATTCATTCTTTGTATTGTTTTCTTTGTCTCAATTGAATTAATTTCTGCTCTAATCTTTACAATTTCTTCTCGTCTTTGGGCTTTTGATTTCATTTGCTCTTCTATTTCTAGTTGGTTTAGGTGCTGCATGAGAGTATTTGTTCCCATTCTGTTTTCTTAATGTGTGAGTTCAGTGCTATAAATTATCCACTAAGAACTGCTTTCATTGCATCCCATAAATTCCAGTAAGTTGTGCTTGAATTTTCATTAAATTCTAGATATTGTTTAATTTCTTGTTTAATTTCATCTGTAACCTACTGGTTGCTGAGAAGGGTGTTGTTCAATTTCCATGTATTTCTGGTGTTCTTGTGGTTTCTTTTGTCATCTATTTCCAGTTTCATTGCACTGTGGTCAGATAATATGCATGGGATAATTTGTTTTGTTGCATATACTTAAGCATGACCTAAGCACTAATATGTGGTTTATTTTGGAAAATGTCCCATGTGCAGCTGAAAAAAATGTGTATTCAGAAGTGGTTGCGTGGAACACTCCATGTCTGTTCACCAAGTCTAGTTGTTCCAAGTTCTGGTTCAGTTCTGCAACTTCTTTGCTAATTTTTGTCTGCTTGACCTATCTTTTTGGGATAAAGGGGTGTTAAGTTCTCCTATTAAGATGGTGGTATTGGATAGTAGAGTTTTAATGTCCATTAAGATTTGTCTTATATAACTTGGTGCTCCTGTGTTGGGTACATATATATTTATGCATGTATATTTATGTGTGTTACCTCTTTGTCTTGAATTTTCCCCCTAACCAGTATGTAGTGGCCTTCTTTATTTTGTTTGATCAAACTTGGCTTGAAGTTTAGGCTGTCTGCAAACAGGATTGCTACCCCTGCTTTTTTTTTTTTTTTTTTTTTTT
>PVKN010028006.1:0-13363 GCA_004027915.1 Capromys pilorides
AATATTAAATGAAAAACAAAAACACTTTTAAAGTTCAAAAATTAAAAAATTATTTCTAGAAAAAAAAGAATCAAAAAGAAGAAAAGAATCAGTATTGTTGAAATGTCCATAGTACTCAAAGTGATCTGTAGATTCAATGCAATCTCTATCAAAATATGAGAGACATTCTTCACAGAACTAGGAAAAAGTACTAAAATTGGTTATGGAAACATGAAAAGCTCCCTAAAGCCAAAGCCATCTTGAGCAAAAAGAACACAGCAGGAAGCAATACAGTATTTGACATCAGAATATAGTACAGAGATATAGTAATTAAAACAGCATGGGAGAGCCATGCAAGGTGCACACATCTATAATCTCAGCACTTTAGGTGGCTGAGGAAGGAGGATCAAAGTTTGAATCTAGTCTGGCTAATTTATTGACTTAGAGCTTGTCTCAAAATAAAAGTTTTTTTTTTTTAAGAGCTGGCGATTGAGCTCAGTACCAAGGTTCATTCTTCAGTGCAGAAAAAGAGAGAAAGAAAGAACAAATAGGAAATGATCAGGTGTGGTGTGCATACCTGTAATCCCAGTACTTGGGAGGCTGAGGCAGGAGGATCTCTGGGAGTTTGAGGCCAGCCTGGGTACATAGTGAGCTCAAGGCCAGCCTGAACTACATACATGGTGAGAACCTCTCTCAAATGAAACAAAACAAAACAAAGCACAAACAAAAACCAAACCAAACCAACCAACAAAAAACCAAACAAACAAACCCTGTCCCCTAATCCAAAAAAGAACAAATGGGAAAAATTCCCACTGACACAAAAGCCACAACCAAAATCCAAAAAACAGCATAGGATTGGCACAGAAACACACACACAGCCCAGTGGACTGCAGCAGAGGACCTACAAGTAAACCACCACATCTACAGCCAGCTGATTTTTCATAAAAATGCAAGGAACATAATATGAAGAAAGATAGTGTTTTCAATAAGTGGTGCTGGAAAAACTAGATGCCCACAAACAGGAAAATGAAACTAGCCCACTATCTCTTACCAGTTATAAAAGTCAACTCAAAATGAATTAAAGGCTTAAGTGTGATGCTGGGAAAAAAAAAAAAAGACTTAAGTGTGAGACTTGAATTATGAAACTGCTAGGAAAAGCGTGGGAGAAATGTTCAGGACATTGAACTGGACAAGAATATTTTGGAGAAGACCCCAAAAGATCAGGAGACAAAAGCAAAAGAGAAAAAAATGACAAAGCTTCTGCTTACTAAAGAAAACAGTAAAGGGACACAATGGGAGAAAATATTTGCGAATTACACATCCAAAAAGCAGTTAATATTCAGAAACTGCTGAATAGGAGGAACTCCAGAGCTGGGGAGTTGTACAAGGAGTTGGATTGGATTCCCAGTATTGTGTGCACTTGCACAGACACAGACAAACACACGCACATGAGGGAGGGAGACAGAGAGAGATCTATGGTGAAAAAAGGGCGACATTTATTTTTATTTTTTATTTTTTTATTTCATGTATTTTGGCACGGGGTCTCACTATACAACTCAGCCTTGTAGTGATCCTCCTGTTTTCAGCCTCCCCAGCGCCACAGGTGTGTGCCACATGCCCAGTCTCCGTGGCAGGCTCTGCATGCCCGGGGTGGGACTGGGGAAGCCTGTGGTGTCAGGTCGAACCCTGGTCCCTGTGCTTGCCTAAGTAGGTGTTTAGCCTGCTGCGCTATCTCACCAGCCCTAAATAGACACTTCTCAAAAAAAAAAAAAGTCACACGGGCCAGGAGTGTAGCTTAGTGGCAGATTGTTTGCCCAGTATGGGCAAAGTCCTGGGTTCCAAACTCAGCACTGGAAAAAAAAAAAAAGACAAATGGCCCATAGTTGTATGAAAAAAATGTTCGACATTACTAATCAGTCAATTAAATCAAATGCCACAATTAAATATCACCTTACTCTAGTAAGAACGGCCCTACCCCAAGCAATAGAAGCATAGGATCTAGATGAATGATCTAGGTAAATAATCTTGATATTCCTTGGTGTTAATGGTTTGTGTCTGGATGTCATCCAAAGCATCATGCAGTCAAGGAGGGCGGGCTTTTAGGAGATAGCTGAATAGAATTTGTAATTGGTTCATGGTCCAATGCTGTGATATGGGTGTGACTGCTGTACTTGTCCTAGATTGAGTAGGTTGCATACAATTTAAGGGACAGAAAGACTCTCTCCCTCTTCCTTGCTTGTTACTTTTGCTGTTTTTTTTTTTTTTTTTTTTTTTTACCACCATGAAGGGCTGCCATATGCAGCCAGCTGGTTATGGACTGAAACCTCTACAAACCGTGAGCTAAATAAACCTTTAATCCTTAAACTTTGAGTGTCAGGTATTTGTATGAGCAACAAGGAAAGTAAGGCACGCAGCTGTTATACTTTAAAAATAGAGACAATAGAAAATTGTCTGTGGTGCTGGGAGTAGGGATTGTAATCCTAGCACTTAGAAGGCTGAGGCAGGAGGACTGCCACAAATTCAAGGCCAGCTTATACTACATAGTGAGCTTAAGGCCTGGCTCAACTACACAGCAAGACCTGTTGGAAAAAAAAAAGCTAACTAAATAAATTAATAAATACACAGTCAGTGGAAAAGGCCAAAATGATAAGATTGTATCTTCTGAGAAATGATTAATCAATCACAAGTACTTGATAGCTACTTTTAAATTACTGAGAATCTTGAATGTCAAGGTAACGAAAATAGAATCTTATTCTTTCAGGCATAGAGAAATGTCTGAGGGTTTCTAGGCAGATGAACACTTTAAGAACAGAGGCCGTATCTTACTGTGTATCCTACTGACTCTGACTGGTGCTGAGCTCCAGAGGTCTCACCCTCTTAAGGCGTAGCGTCAGTGTCTTGAGGGAGGGCTGGCACGCTGTAGATATTTATTTAATAAACGTATATGAGTGGATTTACACTGGTTCTTTGCGCATCATCACTACCATGCTTACTGAATGAGGGAAATTAAACATCAAATCCCTCCTTTCGAAGGTTAACTGGCGATGTGTGAAAGGCGTTGGCAGTGTAAAATAGCACACAACTTAGGGCAGAACAATAGTGAGGAAAAGAGTAGTGAGGAGTGACAGTAGTGTCACGAGGAACAAAGGCCAGGGTCACAGACTGCACAATGGAAATAATTAACGTTAGACTGTGAAAGGAATGTTTTAGAAATTAAACAGACATTGATTGGGAAGAGGAAGTGACATAGAAATTCTGGGACTTGAATTTGAAAAGTTGAAAGAAAAGTGTGCTCATTCAGAGAATTATTTAATTTTTGAAATAGCAGATGTTTTAAGGGGCTATTATGAATTCAGTTTCTGGTAAATTAAATTTAAAGTCAGAAGACTGAAATATTGGACAGGGATTTAATAGAAAAGTAGAGCAAGATCTCTGGAATTAATAGTCACCCAAAGGTTGTATAATTGAAATCACAGACTAGAAGACCCAGGGAAGATTAAAGACAACGAGAGCTCCTCATTAATGGTGGAGGAAGCCAACCAGGAGGCAGAGGAATGGCCTCCTGTAAGAAAACCTGAAGGGTGTGGGATGGAGGGATCGAAGAGATAATTTGAAGGCGGGTGTTTGCTGACAGCCTCTTGCGACAGAGAGAATGAAAAACTTTCTTTCAAAATCTGGAAGTCGGATCGATTGCCACCTTCGGTTCTCCTTCTTCTTATCTTACTATATCGGAATTCCGAACCTGGAGGCAAAGGTCCTCTGGTTTACTGATTCAGACTTCGTGCTCTCAGCTACCAAATTCCAAGCCAAGCTGGTTCCTCCCTCTCCTTCAAAAAGTAAGGTACATTGGCTAGAGTGTGGAAAAAAAGAAAAAGGCTGTTGTGGTTCTAACTCTGCCATGTATAGTCTTGGCTCTAATAGTCATATGCAGAGATCTAGGCTTTATGGCCCTGAAGTTTATGAATCTGTCTTTAAGAAAAGTACAAGGTTTTGAATAGAAATTTGTATAAACCTTTTTTTTTTTTTTTAAATAGGTTCGACAAGTTATCAGGGGCTTGGATATTCAGTTTCCTTTTTCGAGATTTCTTATGGATGGGCTAGGAGTATAGCTTAGTGGTATAGTGTTTGTCTAGCAAGCATAAGGCCGTGAGTTCAATTCTCAATGCTAATAAATAAATAAATAAATACATACATACATACATAATTTTTTTTTTTTTTTTTTGGTCTTTTTGAGACAGGGTCTTGCTATGCAGTTCAGGCTGGCCTTGAGCTCACTTTTGTAGCCCAGGCTGGTCTTGAACTCACAATGATCCTCCTGCCTCAGCCTCCCGAGTGCTGGAATTACAGGCGTGAGCCAGCATGCCGGCTATAAATAAATAATTCTTATAGAAAAATAGCCTTTTTTTTTTTTTTTTTTTTTGTGGGACTGGGGATCCAACTCATGACCTTGCACATGCCAGGCAGGCACTTGTGCCATGGAGCTATCTCCCCAGCCCCCTACAATAGCTTTTCTTGATCAACATCTTCTCAAAAATGGTAGATCCAATCAGGCATGGTGCTGTATACCGTAATCCCAACTACTTAGGAAGTGAAGGTGGGAGGATCTCAAGTTTGAGGCCAGCCTATCTCAAACGCAAAACAAATTTGGATTCTCAGTACAAGTTGTTTTCCAGTGAGGGAAAAAAACCAAAATCACAGATCAAAAATTTGTCTTCCAAAGAAAATAGCATCTTTATTGTTTTTTGAAGTGCCTTTTAAAGTTCTTGTTTTGCTTGAGACAAAACAAGTAATAACACTACTCAGGACAAGAGTGGGAGAAAGAAGGTGGGGCATGAATCTTTTGGTCTGTGCTAAATTTGGTCCTGCTAAAGTGGGAAACAGATTAATTACATTTATGATTTTTTTTTTGTATCTTTTAGGGAAGAGCCTACAGGGTGTTCAGGGTCTCACTACTAGATTGCATTTTAGTAATCTGCTTGTTTTACAGCCTCCCGAGAGCTGGGATTACAGGCTCATGCCACCACACCCAGTCTCAATTGCCTCGAAGTGTGCCCCAGGGCCGGGCCAGCATTGCAGGCCCGCGATCAAACCCCCAGAGCTTGCTTGCAGGTACTTTAATCCGCTGAGCTATTTGGCCGGCCCAGCCAACATTATGAATCTTTTTTTTTTTTTTTTTTTTTAACTTTTACTGATTTCTTTTGTTTTTAGAAAGTAATCAGTATCTTGTGGGGAGACACTGAGACTATTTTTTTTTTAAACTTTATTTATTTTAATTTATTTTGGCCAGCTCAACCTGCCCTGGGGGTGGGTCTGGCACAGCATGTGGTGCCAAGGATCGAACCGTGTGGTTCCTGCAGTCCCTAAGCTTGCCTAAGCAGGTGCTTTAGACCGCTGAGCTATCTCGCCGGCCCAACATTATGAATCTTAAGCAAAGTCAATTTCCCTTTAATTTCTACAAAGATCACCTCTTATTTTCCATGTGTTTGCTTCCCAAATCACCTCAATATTCCCCTGCCATTTCATTCTTGAAAATCCCCTATCACTATTAGTGTGTACCTATAATCTTGGCACTCAGGAGACAGAGGCAGAAGGATTCCCATGAGTTTAAGGGCAGCCAGGGCTACACAATGAGTTCAAGGCAGCCTGAATTCCATGGTCTAGATTTTCTTTCTTTCTCTCTTTCTTTCTCTCTCTCTTTCTTTCTTTCTTTTCCTTTTGTATGTGGGATCAAACACAGGACCTTACACTTACCAGAAAGGAGCCTATACCACTGAGCTATCTCCCCAGCCCCCTGAACTCCATGGTGAAACCCTGTTTCACACCTCCCTCAAAGCCCCCATAACTGTTACTTTTTTTTTTTTTTTGCGGGATCGGGGATTGCACTTATGCCCTTGCACTTGCCAAGCTAGCACTTATTCTACTAAGCTATCTCCCCAGCCCCCAAACGCCCACAACTAAAAAGACCCATAATTTCTTTCCTGGTCATAAATTTAATCCTAAAAAGGAAGTAATGATGAAGAAACACAATAATGAAGCTTCTTTACCATAATCCTTAAAATCAAAGACAGGATTTGGCTAATAGGAACGATTAGAGGTTCTTCTAATTTATCTCGTAAAGAGCCTATGCCCCAGACTATACCTACTCAGAGGGAAGCCTTACTTTTGAACAAACAAATAAATAAAAAACCTCTAATGAAACAAAGTTCTTTACTCCATCATTGCCTCTGTTTCCCCACGGGAAGGTAGTATTAAAGTTAACATTGTTGGAATTTTTCCCAGCTGAAGTACCAGTAGGACAACATGGGTAGTTTTTACCTTTCAAGAGCTCTATCCGGGGTTGGATCTTGCTGTTGCCAGGCAGTCTCCTCCTACTCAAGCACATCTCTTGGCAGCCTTTCTTTTTGTCAGCCCCTTCTTACAAAAGGAGAGTGGCTGGTGGCTCTCTCTTTGACTCCTGCCCTGAACTCAGAAGCTTCATGAATAGTTAGCTAGAACAGAATCAAGTTTCAAACACTCCCACAGGGAGTGAGAAAATGATCTACTAGATTAAATTGGAGCCTAGATCAGTGGAGGAATATTTCCACAGCTCTGCCAGCGGTGGCGCAGCCAAGGTTAACAGCTCAAACAACACCTAAGTAGGGTCACGTGGGGGGATCGAACCCAAGGCATCACAGTGCTAGGCCATGAACTACACTGAGCCCTAGCCCTTTCATTTTATTTTGCAACAGGGTCTTGTTAAGGTCTTAGGGTGCCCCAAAACTTGGATTCTTTCTGCCTCAGCTTCTGAGTGGCTGAAATTACAGGCTTGTGACACATACGTGGCTAAATGTGCCACCAAAGTCTCATGAATTAAAAAGAAGCCAAGTATTTTGGATCAAGGCAAGAGAAAAAATGGTTTGAGGGCATCTAAGAAATCAGCAAGGCCTTATCTTTACAGACTCAATGATGCAAAAGGGAAAGAATTGGTTTCCTGGATTTAGTTCACAGTGTTCAGCCATCCAGCCACTTAGGGCCTCTGTATCCCCAATTCAAATGGGTCTGGCTCAGAGACTTTGCAAATAAAACCCTGATCCCATAGGAACTATCATAAAGAATCAGTAACTGGGATCTCATCTTATGAAAAAGCTTTGCACATCAAGAGGAATCACCAACAGAGTGAAGAGATAACCCACTGTGTGAGAGAAAATGTTAGCCAGCTGTTCCTCAGACAAAGGATTACTATTTAGAATATATAGGGAACTCAAAAAAATTAGACCCCTCCAACTTAAAGACCCAATGCAAAAATGAGCATCTGAGATGAATACACTCATCTCAGATGAAGTAAAAACAGTAAATAAATATATGAAAAAGTGTTTAATATCACTAATTGAGAGATACAAATTAAAAAAATATTTCATCTCACCCTCCAAAGAATGATTATTATCAAGAAATTAACCAATAACAAATGCTGGTGGGGCTGGGCATGGTGGCACATGCTTGTAATTCCGGTGCTCAGGAGGCTGAGGCAGGAGGATCATTGAGAGTTCAAGACCAGCCTGGGCTACAAAGTGACCTGTCTTAAAAAGGCAACAAACAAACAAACACCAAATGCTGGTGGGGTTATGAGGAAAAAGGAACTCCTCTCCGCTGTTAGTGGGAATGTAGGATAGTGGGACCACTGTGGAAATCAGTATGGAGATTCCTCAAAAAAATAGGACTGGAGTCCCATTTGACCCAGCCATTCCCTTCCTAGGTATCTTTTCAAAAGAATTAAAAGCATTGTAGGGATGGCCAGATAGTTCACTTGCTTAGGCAGACGCAGAGGCCAGGGGTTCAATCCTGGCCTGAGACCATGACTGAGACCGGGTATGGTGGCATGTGCCTATAATCGTGGTGCTTGGGAGGCTGAAAACAGGAAGGACCACTACAAGACCAATCTGTAGTGAGACCCTGTCAGTCCTGTACTAAATACATTTTTAAAAAATTAAAAGCATCATACCAAATAATATATGCACCCATATGTTTATAGCAGCACGGTTTATAATAGCCAAATCTTGGAAACAATCCAAATGTCCATCAATTGGTGAATGGGTAAAGAATATGTTTATTTTTTTATTTTTATTTTTTTAATATGGTGGAGTACCACTTTGCCATAAAGGAGAAGCTGAAGACATTTCTAGGAAAATAGATGCACCTGAAGTCCACACACTTTAAATGAAATAAATCAGACACACATGTGTAAATACATTTTTTTCCTGTGGTGTGAGAAAATAAAAGTGTAAATAAGGACCAAGATGTATAATAGGTATTGTGAAACAGGAAGAAACTGTTTAAATTGGGAAGGGAATGAGGGAAAGGGGGAAGAAAAGGAAAAAAGGGAAAAGTTAAAAAGAGAGAGAGAGACAAAGAAAAAAAGGAAAACATGGAAACAAAGCTTTTGTAAGTGGGGAAGGAGGAAGGATTGAAGGGAGGATAGGAGAATGAATGGGAAAAGAAACACGTTATGTACAGATACACATTCTCTATAATGAATGTGATCATTACATTTAAAATGTGCCAATAAAATCTGACTACTGCTCAAGCTGGAAGCAGACAATGGCATCATCCACACAATGTTGATTTTGTGGATATGCAGAATGCAAGAGTTGTGGGATCAGTAAGGCTTCCAACCACACTTCAGAAGAAGCTCTGTGATACCAGACAGTGTGCCCCTGAGAGGACACATACATGAAGTAGTAAGAGTAAAGTAGAAAGTTCAGTGGAGACCCCAGGAAGTTGAAAAAGCCAGCCATGTGGTCTGTTTGAGGAAAGCCACAAAGAATGAGCAAAACTAGCTCAAGAAAGATACCTTTGGGGGTAGGCGAGATGGCTCAGTGGTCTAAAGTGCCTGCTTAGGCAAGCTTAGGCAATTGCAGGGACTGTGGTTGGATCCCTGGCACCACATGCTGTGCCAGCCCCACCTCCAGGGCTGGCTGAATTGACCGTAATACAAAAAAAAAAAAAAAAAAAAAAAAAAAAAAAAAAAAAAAAAAAAAGGGAAAAAAAAAAAAAAAAAAAAAGGATACCTTTGGGGCTACAATTACAGGTGGTCAAGGCACCATGATGCCTGGAGTTCGCATGTCACCACAGCTTGCCCTGGGTGCTGGATATGGAACCATAAGATTTAATATTTGCCCTGCTGGGTTTTAGTCTTACTTTGGTCTCATTAGTTTTTGTCCCTACATTTCTTTTTGGAATGGGAGTGTTTACCCTGTGCTGTTGTACATTGGCAACGTTTAACTTTATTTTTTTGTGTTTACAAGGGATCACTGTTAAGGGCTTGCTTTGAGTTTCAGAGGAGACTTTGGACTTGAACTTTTCAGCAAAGCTGGACCGGTTAGGATTTTGGTAACTAAATACTTTTTTTTGGAGAGAAAATTTTGCTATATAGTTCAGTCTGACCTTGAACTCACTATGTAGCCTATGCTGGCCTTAAACTTGTGATCCTCCCATCTCAGCCTCCTGAGTGCTAGGATTACAGGTGCGTGCCACCACTCCTGGCCTAAACACATTTTGCTTAGTCTTTTGTCCATGAGTCTTTTGGGGGCTAGGGTGGAATGTTTAGGTTGTTATCTGGATGCCTCTTGAAGTCTCATGTGCTCCTGATGTGGATTTTTGGAAAGGTGACTGGATCATGGGGGCATCATAGCTGATCTGCTTTTAGGAGAAGGGATTTTCCAGAACAGCAGGGCCACTGGGGGCCAGCCTAGAAGGGTGTAGCTTCCTTCAGTTTCTGCTTCCTGGCTACCACAAAAGGAGCAGTTTTTCTCTGCTGTGTTTCTCTGCCATATTATTTCTTCTTGTGAGCTTCTCAACCATGAACTGAAACATGAGCTAAAATAAATCTCTCCTTCTTTAATTTGTGGGTGTTGGATATTTTGTCTCAGTGAAGAGTAAGTGATATATTGATATATATATATATATATATATGTATATATATGTATATATACATATATATATATATATATATTGCAATAAATACCCTTGTATGTATTTGTCTGGGCACTGATGAAAAAAATATATACATATATATTTTACTGGGACTCTAACTCAGGACCTCACACTTACCAGGCAGGTGCTGGGCCACTGAGCTATATCCCTGGCCCCTGAAAATATCTTTTGTGCTGGGTGTGGTGGCATATGCCTGTAATCCCACCACTTGGAAGGTTGAGGCAGGAGGATCACACAGAGTTCGAGGCCAGTCCCAGTTAAATAGTAAGTTCAAAGCCAGCTTGAACTGCATTGAGAGACCTTGTGTCAAAAAATAAAATTGTATGTGGCAAATTCCTCAAAATATAAAAGTATAAATGTTATAGGATATGTATACTTAGAATTTTAACTTTTTTGGGGGTACTGGGAATTGAAATATATTTTGTGTGCTTGTGCGTTTGTGTGTATGTGTGTATAGGGTCTCACTACACAGCTCAGACTTGTAGTGATCCTCCTGTTTTCAGCCTCAACAGTGCTATGATTAGAGCTGTGCACCACAATGCCTTGTCTTGATGGCCAGCTCAGTGCACCTGAGCGGGGGGGCTGGCATGGCACTTGGATGGTACCCTGGTCCCTGCGTTTGCCTACGCAGGCACTTAGTCCACTGAGCTATCTCACTGGCCCTCAGCTCATAGGTTAAAAGAATATTTCAGTGTTTTAAAAACTGTACTTCTCTGATCACTATAGGGTTTTTGGGTACAGGGTCTTGCTAAGCAGCTTGAACTCATAGTGATCCTCCTGTCTCAGCCTTCCTAGTGCTAGGATTACAGGTGTGTGCTACCACAACCGGTTCCAGGACCAGCACATCAAAATTGGGACCTTGTGTTTGCCAGGTAGGTGCTTCTGTCTCTGACCCAGCCCCTAATTGCTATAGCTTTAAGGCTCTATTGTTTGTAGTCTTTTGCAGATTCCCGTACTGATGGGGCTGTTTATCTTTTACTTATTGATTTGAAGGTGGATATGTATTTATCTGCAAATCTATATGAAATATATAATATATAATACATGTAAATACTTGCATTTATTCCTAACTTTTTGTGACACATACTCCCAATGCTTCTCTTTGACCAGTTGCACTCCATTACTTTTGAATCTGTTTTCTGTCAATGCCAGGTTTCAGAATTCAACTCCTCTTCTCAACCCTCTCATTTCTTGGGGCTGGCGAGATGGCTCAGGGGTCTAAAGCGCCTGCTTGCGCAAGCTTAGGCAGCCACAGGGACCGCGGTTCTATCCCTATCACCACATGCTGTGCCAGCTCCACCCCCAGGGCAGGCTGAGCCGGTCAACCCACTGCCTTCTGAGCTCACCTGTTTCCCAGGCTGGTCTCATTTTTCAGATTTTTAAACTCTGCTGCTTTTGCATCTCTAGCGTCTTCTACTTCAAGATACTGACTTAATTTGTCAACTTGTCTATTAGGCCTCCATACTGGGGAGAGCAATTCTTTGCTTGCTCTCTTGCATTAGGCCTCTAAGTAGTATTGATAGAGAAATTAGTAACAGTGTTCTATAGCTTCATGAAAGTTTATGCCTTCTAACTTTGGCTAGGATCTCAGAGCATTTGATAATCTTTTTATTCATACCAACTTGATTTCCCAACCAACCACTTTGCCTGTACAGTAGACCTAATCTCTCTTTTGAAATTTCTCCCCTTATTAAATATCCTGAAGAACCTCAACTTCAAAATGTTCACATATATTATTAGTAAAAGGGTGCCTAGATTTTCTTCACTTTGCCTAGGCTTAACCTTGTTTCCTCAGTCACATATTGAATTGCATCTTTTTTATTTTTTATTTTTTGGTACTGAGAATCAAACTCAGGACTTTGTGCTTGCCAGGCAGGCGCTTATGCCACTAAACTATCACCCTATTGAATTGCATTTTTAATTTGTCCCTTTCTGAAAACCCAGACTATAGGCATACTTTATTTTTAAAAAAGAACAAAAGGAAAAGATATTTTACTATTTCTACTCTTAGGTTTTATTTTTTATTTTTTTTTTTAAATCTAAAGACAAGGTCTCACTCTGTAGTTCAGACTAGTCTCAAACTCAGTATGTTGCCCAAACTTGTCTTGAACTCATGGTGATCCACCTGCCTCAGCCTCCCAAGTGCTGGGATTACAGGTGTAAGCCTCTATGCCTGGTGCACCTTTACCCAGTTTGACCTTCAGCTATCATTTGATTACTTGCTCTTCATTGCCATGTATGTTTGAAAGTGATCTATGATGACTAGCCGGTCATTATGGTTCACATCTAGATGTCCCCCAAAGCCTTTTGCAGTCATAGGCAGTTTTTCTGAAAGGAGATTGGATGGCCGGGGGCACAGTAGTTCCTGGTTGGGAGATGAGGGTGGGTCACTATGGTGTGAGCTGCCCTCTCAGCTTCCTGGCCACAGTGACAGGAGCTTATCCTCTTCTACGCCTTTCTGCCACCGTGTTTCACTTTGGAGCCAGCAGGCCGTGGATCGATGGCTGTGGGCCAAAATCAGCCTCTCCTTGGAGTATTTTACCCTAAAAGTGACTAAGACACTGTATTATTTTCTGTCCACTTTACCCACTTCCAGTTGCATTTCTTGGATTTTCTCATTGACCTTTATGTTCCCTAATATAAAATAAATGGTGTTCTTGTCCAAAATTGTTTTTCTTGGTGCTTTAGTTCAAGGTCTTCCCACTGAGTTACAGCTCAGGCCCTCTTAAAATTTTTTATTTTGGAACAAAGTTTTACAAGTAGCTGAGTTACTCAGGCTGGGCTCAAACTTCTAATCTTTTGTGGCTCTTTCTTTCTTTCTCTGTCTCTCTCTCTCTCTCTCTCTCTCTCTCTCTCTCTGTGTCTCTGTCTCTGTCTCTGTCTCTCTGTCTCTGTCTCTCTCTCTCTCTCTTTTTGAGACAGGGTCTTATTATATAGTTCAGTCTGGCCTTGAACTCAATATGTAGCGCTGGTTGACCTCAAACTTGAGGTAATTTCAGGTAATTGCCTCTGAGTTCTGTGTGTGACAAAATGTGTGTCATCACATCTGACTTTTTTTGTTTGCTTGCTTTTTAAAGCAAGATCTACTACACAGTTCAGGTTGGCCTTGAACTGTGTAGCCCAGAATGACCTTGAATTTGAAGTGATCCTCCTGCCTCAGCCTCTGCAAGTACAGATATCACAGGCTTGTACCACCATGCCTGACTTGCCTAAATATTTTTGTTGAGACTCTTTTGGCTTCCTATTGTCAGATTCTTTCCATGTCATCTCTTAAACTTTCCCCATAATCTGAAAGAAATATTTCTTTATCTTTATTGGTACATGTTTGTAGTACATGACTACATCATCGTAGGGAGTTAGCATATGTATGTAACATATTTTTTTTTTTTTATGTCCACTGTCCCAATCTCTTTGT
>PVKN010028007.1:0-13365 GCA_004027915.1 Capromys pilorides
CTGCAAGATGAAGCAAAAATGAACAACATGAGATTAATAGGAATCAATGAGAAAAAAGGAGTAAAGACAAATGATATAAAAAGCATACAGGCAGAAGTAACAGCACAAAACTTCCCAAATATGAGAAAACAATCAGACATTCAGCTAACTGAAGCATACAGAACTCCAAATAACATTAAACTAACTAAAAACACAACCAGACATAAAATAGTCAAGATCCCAGAAATTCAGTAAAAGAATAATATACCAAAAGCTTCTAGAGAAAAGATACAGATCACCTTTAAAGGAAAACCCATCAGAATAATGGCAGATTTCTCTTTGCAAACCATGAAACCAAGAAATGCTTGAAGCAGAGTGCTTCAAGTCCTCCATGAAAACAAATTTCAGCCCAGACTGTTATACCCGGTAAAATTTTCTTTCAAGTATGAGAGAGAAGTGAAATACTTTCACAACAAGGAACAACTAAAGAATTTCATGATATCAAAGCCAACAAAACACAGTATAATAAAAATATTTTAAAGAGCGACCAAAACGACCCGAACTCAACAAATGAGAACAGAAAGAACCAACCAAATAGGATAACAAATTAAACATAGGACAAAAAGTGCAAAAAAGTAGTAAATAAAACTCTTGCCAATCATAAGGCAATATATTTCAATTATAATCAAAAATGTAAATGGACTAAATTCTACAACTAAAAGAAGTAGACAGGCAGAGTGGATTATGAAACAAAACCCAACAATATGCTGTATAAAAGAAACACATTTAATTCAAAAAAGAATCTCAAACGCTAAAAGTTACAGAATGGAAAACAGTACTACATGCTGTAGCACCTCAGAAAAATAAAAATAAAAACAAAAGCAGGGGTAGCAAGCCTGTGCAGAAGTCTAAACTTCAAACCAATTTTGATCAATTGTAACAAAGAAGGTCACTACATACTGGTCAGGAAAAAAATTCAGGATGAAGAGGTAACACTCATAAATAAGTATGCACTCAACAAAGAACAATAAGTTATATAAGACAAACCCTAATGGACATGAAAAATCTAATATCCAATACTACAATCTTAACAGGAGAACATAACACCCTCTATCTGAAAAAGATAGGTAAAGCAGAAAAAAAATTAGCAAAGAAGTAGTGGAACTGAAACAGAATTTGGAACAACTGGACTTAGTGGACATACACAGAGTGTTCCACCTAAACACTTCAGAATACACATTTTTTTCAGCTACACATGGGACATTTTCTAAAATAGACCACATATTGGTCCACATGTCATGCTTAAGTATATGCAAGAAAACAGAAATTATCCCATGCATATTATCTGAACACGGTGCACTGAGGTTGGAAATAAATGGCCAAAGAAACCATAAGAATGCCAGTAATAAATGAAAATTAAACAATGCTCTTTTCAGCAACCAGTGGGTTATGGATGAAATTAAACAAGAAATTAAACAATATCTAAAATTTAATGAAAATTCAAACACAACCTACCCGAATTAAGGGGGTGCAATGAAAGCAGTCCTTAGAGGGAAATTTATAGCTCTGAACTCACGCAATAAGAAAACAGAACAGGAACAAATAAATATTCTCATGAAGCACCTAAACTGACTAGAAATGGAATAGTAAATGAAATCCAAAGCACAAATGAGGGTGGAAATTATAAAGATTAGAGCAGAAATTAATTCAACTGAGACAAAGAAAACAGTACAAAGAATACATGAGTCAAAAAGCTGGTTCTTTGAAAGAATAAACAAAATTGATAAGCCTCTAGCTAAACTCATCAAAAATAAGAAAGGACTCAAATTCAAGCAATAAGGAATGAAAAGGGTGAAATTACTACAGACCCAGCAGAGAGTCAGAGTATCATAAGTAGCTCCTTTGAGAATCTTTACTCTCACAGAATTCAAGGCACAGATGCAATGGACAGATGCCTGGAAAAGTACAAATTACCAAACTGAATCAGGAAAATGTAAGAACTCTCAATAACCCAATAAGAGCCAATGAAACATGAAATTTAATAAAAAGCCTACCAACACAGAAAAGTCCAGGACCTGATGGATTCACCACTGAATTCTACAAGAAATTTATAGGAGACATAATCCCAATACTCCTCAAACACTTCAATGAAATAGAAAGTAAAGCAGTCCTTCCAAAATCATTCCTAGAGGTAAGTATTACACTGATACCAAAACCAGAGAGAGATGCAACTAAAAAAAAAAAAAAAAAAAAAAAAAAAAAAAAAAAAAAAAAAAAAAAAAAAAAAAAAAAAAAAAAAAAAAAAAAAAAAAAAAAAAAAAAAAACTACAGGCCAATTTCTCTCACAAATGTAGATGCAAATAACCTCAATAAAATCCTCACCACTAGTATACAACAAATCATCAAGAAGATTATATACCATGACCAGGTAGGATTCATCCCAGGGATGCTAGGATAGTTCAATACATGCAAATTTATAAATACAATACAATATATCAATAGAGCAAATACCAAAAATCACATGATCCTCTCAATTGTTGTCAAAAAGGCCTTTGACAAAGTCCAACACTCATTCATGTTCAAAGTCCTACAGAAAATTGGAATAGAGGGCCTCTACCTCAACCTGATAAAAACCATCTACGACAATCCAACAGCCAACATAATACTAAATGGGGAAAAACTGAAGTCTTTTACTCTCAAATCGGGTACAAGACAAGGATGCCCTCCATCACCACTATTAGTCAATATAGTTCTGCAATCATTAGCTACAGCCATCAGACAAGAAAGAGAAATAAAAGGAATAAGAATATGTAAAGAAGAAGTAAAACTATCACTATTTCAGATGACATGATAATCTACTTGGAAGACCCAAAAAACTCCTCCAAGAACCTACTAGAATTAATACAAAAAATGAGTAGCATAGCAGGCTAAAAGTCAACACACAAAGGTCAATAGCATTCCTCTACACAGATAGCAGGTGCACTAAGAGAGAAATTAGAGAAACAGTATCTTTTATGATAACACCAAAGAAAATGAAGTACCTGGGAATTGACAAACTAAGGAAGTAAAAGGCTTTTTCAATGAAAACTACACTACTCTGAAAAAAAAGATTCCAGAAGACCTCAGAAAGTGGAAAGATATTCCCTGGTCCTGGATAGGAAGAACCCACATTGTCAAGATGGCCATATTCCCTAAATTGTTAAACAGATTTAATGCAATTCCTATCAAAATACCATCAACATACTTCACAGACATGGAGAAATTACTCCTAATATTTATTTGGAACCATATAAGACCCAGAATTGCGAGAACAATTCTGGGCAACAAAAGTAAGGCAGGAGGCATTACAATTCCTGACCTAAAGTTATACTACAAATGTTCAGTAATAAAATCAGCATGGTATTGGCAAAAAAAAAAAAAAATAGACCTGAGGAGCAATGGAATAGATTAAAAGATGCAGAAGCAAATACAAACACACTCAGCCAACTTATTTTTGACAAAGGGGCCAAATGCACTTATAGGAAGAAAGATAGCCTCTTTATCGAATGGTGCTAGAAAAATTTGCTCTCTACATGTCGAAAACTAAAACTTGACACAAGTGTATCACCATGCACTCAACTAAAGTTGAAATGAATTACAGATCTAAATATTAAAAGAGAAACATTAAATCTCCTGGAAGAGAAAGTGGGAGAGAATCTTGAAGATATTGAGGTAGGCAAATACTTCAGGGACAAAAATCAAAATGCACATTTAATATTTGAAAGCATTAACAAATGGGACCTCCTCCAGCTAATAATTTTTTGCATGTCAAAAGAAATTACCAACAGAGTGAAAAGACAACCCACAAATTTCGAAAAGATTTTAACTAATAAGTATTCAGACAAAGGTCTCCTATCTAGAATTTATAAAGAACTTAAAACCATTAGGGCTCCAAAATTCAAAGACCCAATCCAGAAATGGGCAGCTGAGATGAACACACATTTCTCCAAGAAAGAAATTCAGCAAGCCTATAAATACATGAAGAAATGATCCACATCGCTAACCATCCGTGAAATGCAAATTAAAACAACACTTAGATACCATCTCACCCCAGAAAGAATGGCTACAATAAAGATATCAACTAGCAACAAATCCTGGAGAGGCTGTGGGGAAAAACAAACCCTTCTCCGCTGCTGGTGGGAATGCAGATTGGTGCAACAATTTTGGAAAGCAGTGTGGAGGTTCCTTAAAAAATTAGAACTCGAAATCCCATTCAATCCAGCTATCCACCTACTGGGAATTTTCCCACAAGAATTGAAAACTTCATACCATAGCAATATCTGTGCACCTATGTTTATAGCAGCCCAATTAGTAATAACCAAATCTTGGAAACAACTGTAATGCCCGTTGTTTGCAGAATGGTTGAAAAAGATGTGGTATATTTATACAATGGAATATTACTGAGCTATAAAGAATGATAAACTGGAAGACTTCATATATAAATGGATGTATATTGAACATATACTCATAAGTGAAATAAACCAGACCTACATGTGTAAATATCGTATAGTCTCCCTAGTATAAGAATTCTAAAGAAGAAATAAAAATGGAAAGACATAATACAGCTGAGTGGAAATCAATGACTTGTGAATTAAACAATGAAGTGACTGGAAGCAGAAAAGAGAGGAAACAAAGCAAGAGAAAATCCATGCACTTATGTACACAGGATGATGTAAATATTGGTCCTAAGATCCTTCAAGAGGTTTATCACATTGATGATAGCAACATGCAACATTAAAACTATGCTTGGAATGCATGTCATTCTGTAATTTTACATGTGTACTGCTTCTAATGTCAACTCAGTTACTGCTCTACTCTCTCTCACATAAATGGTTGATTAACAAAAAAACAAAACAGGGTATTAATTGAGAGTAAGAGACTAGGCAAAATGCCATAGGCTGGACAGCCTACAATTTTGTACATCCTTGAATTACTAAATGTCTGTGTAAAAATGTGTAACTGCATTTATCACATTCTATAGAGGTTTATTAAAATATCAAAGATTGAAAGAAAATACCAATTTCAATCTAAGCCTAAAATGTTTGATATTCAGAAAGACAGTGATGTTAAGCTCAATTACCTATATTATAGAGTAATAGTATCACGAAGCTTCTCTGCTGGAGGGTTGAGAACGTAAGTTAACAGACCAAAAATTGGAGAAAAAAAAGGGCTACGAGGATAGCCATCCTGTGGCTGTAGCCCTTCAAGGTCAGTGAGGACTTAGGACATAAGAGAACCTGTGCTGTAACATCCTATAACTCAGTGGTTTCCCAAATTTTCTGTTCAAGCAGACTATGGGACCTCAGAGGAAAGGGATAAATGAAGTATAGTGTGTCTAGGGAGAAAACATTCTCTAACGCTTTCACAGAGAATGAACTGGTCAAGCAATGGCCATAACTTGTCCCAGTGGCTGTCACTGACAACAGTTCTACAAAGCACTGTATACGTTTCCAAAGTTAATCCTGAGGAGATTTGACCTTGGAAAATACAAAAGATGAAAGTTTTGTTAAACAAGTCATGCTTTAACTTGCCCTTGATCACCCAGTTTAAAAGTCTAACTATGAGGCATAAAACGCAGAGCTAGATTAGTATAATAAGCTGTAAGAGGCTTAAATCAACAGCCTTCAACATTTCCAGTTTCACTGGTTACCCACTGCAATTATGGAACATTCGACTATGTATACTACTACTTCCTCTTAGTTCAAAGAGAAGATTTTTTCTTTTTTTCCTTTTTTTTTTTTTTGCTTTCTTTCTTTATGAATATTGAGTAGAAAATTTATCACATCTACACCCTGTGCTCTGTATAACTACTACGAGGACAATATGCAATGTGTCAATTATTGTGAATGTATGACTAACGTGTTTTGAAACTATCATATTGTTATCTCTTATTAAAAGTAATAAAAAATATAGTGCTGAGTACCAATGCTGCCACCCAATCTCTTCCTGCAAGTATGGCAAAGAAGGACACTGTGCACAAGCCTGCCTCAACTTACAGTACCACTGATTCCATCTACAAGCTTGAGGGTCCCTGGAAATGTGACTGCCCTCTCCACCAGAGAGTGGGTAAGTCATCCAATTCCCAACCCTCACAGGAAACTTGTCATAGCCAGATTCATCAATACTTTACCTGCTTGGTCTTGCTGCTGAAGAAAAGCAACAGAGTTTAAGTTCCATATCTCACATCAAGTTATCTTTGTTAGAGTCCCAAGTCTCACTGGACATGAGGCAAAAAAAAAAAAACTTTTTTCTTGCTGACGTGGACACCATATAGTATTATTCCTGATTTCTAAAGTTGCTGTAGGGCCGGCGAGATGGCTCAGTGGTCAAAAGCACCTGCTTAGGCAAGCTTAGGCAGCCACAGGGACTGCGGTTTGATCCCCGGCACCACATGCTGCGCCAGCCCCATCCCCCAGGGCAGGCTGAGCCAGCCAGAACACAAAGAAATGAATGAGGTAAATGAGGTTTAAAAATAAAATAAAACTTTAAAAAAAAATAAAGTTGCTGTATTAGATCTGCAGTCTCCATAGTGGGTGTTGATGGTCCACCTACATGATGCCTACTGACAGGTGTATTTCTTGCTCACTCAAGACATTGTTCTTCACTCATAATTTCCTCATAAATCCACCCTACTCCATACCTCTCATGGGTGGAGATCTCATTCAAAAGCAACATGTCTCTCTCACCTATCTTTCCATAGTGCTCATCCTATAAAATTAATGTCAGTGCACAGCCAGCTCCTCCTTCTCCCTTCCCTTGTCAATCACATACTCTGAGACACTTCCAGTCCCACTCACACCACACATGATGTTCCTAGACTGATGTGTCTCAGAATCCCACAGCCTTTCCCTCCATTTCCTAATATCCAAGAGCCCCAAACATCAGAGGGGATTCAAACCGATCATTCACCATCTCCTTACTCCTCCCTTCAATATAGTCATGGTAAAATGACACATTCAGATCATAGACTCCGTTCTTCCTTCTACCCACACCACTAACCTTACTGAGTGTTTCCTGTACATGTCCATTCCAATGCCTGATTTCACGACCTTCCCAGTCATACCCAACAACATACACACCTGTCTTCTTCCCAAGGAATCTTTAGCCATTGGCTTTTCCTTTTTACAACTCCCCATTTTCCACAATCTCACACATTCAACACATCTCCAGACAAGCAACACAAAATAGACACGCAAGGGCCGGCGAGATGTTTCAGTGGTCTAAAGCGCCTGCTTAGGAGGGCTCAGGCGACTGCGGGGACTGCAGTTCGATCCCCGGCACCACATGCTGCGCCAGCGCCACCACCGGGGCAGGCTGAGCCAGCCACAAAATGAATAGAAATGAAGAGGCAGGCAGACACAACAAGCAAACAAATAAATAAATAAATAAAATAAAATTAAAAAAATAGACACGCAAATGTTCCTGTGTAGCACCTTGATACATAAAACTCTGTCTTCATTTGGCTCACTCCCCTTCTAGGGCCCCTTGTAGGGCCTTGCAATTATGCTCATGGTAACCTCCTGGTTCATTTCCCTCACCCACAATACTGCCACCAGATTAACAGCCCAAATTTTTAACCAAATGTTTCTCCAATTACTTCTACCAGGCCTTACTCTGAGACCCTTCAGTGAGGACAACTCCTTATCCTGATCTTCAGACTCTCACTCCCATGATGTCCCTACTCAGCAGGAAGTAGCCAGATCATTTCTTCCCCCTTTTTCTATCAAATAGAGTCTGGCATGGGGCCGGCGAGTTAGCTCAGCAGTCTAAAGCACCTGCTTAGTCAAGCTGAGACAACCACAAGGACCACAGTTCTATCCCCAGCACCACATGCTATGCTTGCCTAATCCCCAGGTCAGGCTGAGCAAGCCATAACATACATACATACATACATACATACATACATACATACATACATACGGTTTAAAAAAATAGTGTCTAGCATGATAGGTCAGGATTCAAAGTTTCCCAGGCACCTTACTCCAAAGAGTTTCCTTCTTGGTTTCCAAGCACCTGGCCCCCAAACTCTCTCCCTTGGCCCCACACAGAGACTAACCAAAAACTACAGAACAGATTCAATTTGACCTGACAGGCAACCACGGAAACTCTTCTTTGTTAACATCAAAGGTCCCCCACAGACCAGGTAGCCCTGCCAAGATTAGCTCTCCCTCAACTGATCCAGCCCCCCCCCCCCAAAACCCATGATCTGGCTGTTCCAGCCCGTGATTACCCTCCCTGAAAGATCATATAAGGTCTCCTGTCCCCATTTGTGTGCTGCTGCTGTCTTAGTTGGTTAAAGAGTCAGCCTGCTTGATGCCCCTGAATAAATCTTCTACTCATATCACAATGTCTGTCTGGTTGATTGTGGGGGTTAGACCTAACAATTTGTTTTAATTCTTTTAAGGTTTTGAAAGACACAGATTCATGAAGACATACAACTTCTCCTGGATTATTAGGGACTTGAACTTCAGAGACAAGACAAAGGTGTTGAAAACTTTACATGTACTACCCTACCCATCTGGATTTTAAATGCTAATTGCAAGGGAGATAAAGAAAATGACAAAGCACTACAAGGGTAGGCAATATTTTGACCCTAGCCCTTCAAGGTCAGTGAGGACTCAGGACATAAGAGAACTTGTGCTGTAACATCCTAGAACTCAGTGGTGTCCCAAACTTTCTGTTCAAGGAGATTACTGGGTGACAGAGGAAAGGGATCAATGATGTATAGTGTACCTAAGGAGAGTCGCCTAGAGAGGAAACATTCTCTCAGGCTTCCACAGAGAGCAAACTGGTCAAGCAATGGCCGTGACTCATCCAGATGGCTGACATTGACAACAGTTCTACAAAATTCTGTACATGGTTTCAGCGTAAATCCTGATGGGATTTAACTGAGCTTGTCAAATACAAAAGTTCCATGTTTTGTTATATAGATCTTTCTTTAACTTGGTTTTAACCACCCAGCAGAAAAGTTTAACCATGAGGCATAAAAAAAAGCCAGATTAGTATGCTGAATCATAGAAGGCTCAAGTCAACAGCTTCCAACATTGCTAGTTCTGCCAATAATCCACTAATATCATGGAATATTGGACTATACATACAACTACTTTCTGTCAGTTCAATGAGAAGAAATGTTTTTGCCAATAAAGTTTTTAAAAATTATCGTGTCTACAACTTGTACTCTGAACTATGACAACAATATACATTATATTCATTATTGTGACTCTCCTACTTATGTGTTTCAAAACTGTCTCATTGCTATCTCTTGTTAAGAGTAATAAAATTAAATTTTAAAAAGGGAAAATGGCTCTACTTTGCTCCAGGCTGAGGTTTTGATCTGTGACTCAGTGAAGTTTCCCTGGGCTGCCACCACGATTACAGCTTGTGACTCCTTAACACCAATTGAATGTTTCATGTTTACAAAGATTTTAAGCATAGACACTCTCTTGAGCCTAACAAATTGATGATGGCAGCAATGCACATAGCCAATTCCTAGGCCATAGCATACTATAGTCATGACCTCCTCCCCCACACGCACATAACATTGGGCACACAGGACTGTAATTGGTGGCACGCACCATCTTCTGTGACAAACAGATAGGCAGGTGGAATCCCAGTTGGACCTGCCTAAGACAGGAGTACAGGGGCCTCCCAGAGCCCAGATTGTGCCCTGCCTACCCCCAGAGCTTCATTGCTTGGAACCAATGATTCATGATCTAAAAGAACTTTTTCCTTTCTTATCTAATTGAGCAAAGCTAGAGGGTTTAAACGCTATCTGCTGAACCTTTGCTCTACCCTCCTTGTCCCATTTGGAACTTTACTTTTAAATAGTACTCCACAGTAAGTCCTTTATGGTGATCTTAGAAAGTAGCACAAATACAAAAACCAAAAAAAAAAGTGTTTTGTGGTACCAAGGATCGAACTCAGGGCCTTGTGCTTGCCAGGCAAGCATTTATTGCACTGAGCTATCTCTCCAACCATCCCAACTATTTTATATACATTTATAAAAATCTATGGTTCTTGGAACTCTTTTTCCCATTTTTAAACTCAGTCTAACTTTCCTGTTAGGCTTTTCTCAAGCCTTTTGCTCTCTTCATACTCCTTTATCTCTCTGGACCTAGTGAACCCTCCTGGCCCTAGTGAGCATCCGTCCCCAAGTTTTACACCTAGAGCAGCATCTCCAATGCTGAATACTGTGCTGAATACTGCTGGCTCAAGCCAATGTACTTCCCCTCCCTTGTGCATGCTCTTTGGAAGTGTTCCTGCTGCCCACACTTATCTCCTACCAGGTATCCTGTTTGGGTGCCAAATGTAGGGATCTGTGATTCACTTATTTCAGTTGAATCAGTTCTAACTAGTGAGAAATGGTGGCAAGAACGAAAAAAATATAGACAAGAAGACAAAAGTTGCACTAGGTGTTGGCCAGTCTACCTAGTAAATGAGATGAACCTCACCCCATAAAAAAACCAGATTTTATTTACCCTTTTGCAAAGTTAGTGACACTTGACACAAGGTTGCCTAGGGACTAATAGCTGACCTTGGCCAGACAGGATGTTTATCTCAGGACAGAAGTAGCTTGTTTGCTTTTTATCTCAGGACTGAAGTAGCTTGTTTGCTTTAGGCACTGAGGCTTAGCACTGCTTACACATCTGATCAATTTTCCAGCTTCTGTGGCTCCCAACAAAATTAAATTATGAGTCCAGAGACAGTTTTCTTCATGTTCATGTTTATTCTCTGAAGTAAGAAATGACATTTAATTTCAGCATTTCTCCTAATTATACCCATCTTCCAAAAGTGTGAACTTCACAAAATCACATTTTACTTGTTTAGGGGCAGAAATTCAAAAATGATCTCTAAATGTTAAATTAACTTTATCTGTTTCTTGGAAAACAATGACTTGGTTTACACCATTGGTTAGTTAAGAAACAAAAATATATACCTTGTTATGGAGCTAACAGTCTTGAAATAAAGCCTGACATGAAGTGCACCTTAGCCAGAGAATTTTCTCACATTTCTGCCTCATAATGCGCAGCAAAATCACAGGAGAATCTGCCTTGGCAAGGACATTCAAATGATTTTACCATTGTGCAGTTCTCCTGAAGATACTATTCTCATTCTCAAGGCTTTTCTCTTGTGAAAACAATTACCTGATTTTGATTTTGTCTTTTCAGATAAATATACTGTTAAATTTTTTTTTTAAAAAAGTGCAGCAAGTTTGGGCGAGGGAGATAGCTCAGTAGAATAAGTGCTCATCTGACAAATGCAAGGTCCTGAGTTCAATACACAGTACCACAAAAAAAAAAATACAAGAAGTTTGATTAGTTGTTGTGTTTCATTCAAAGTGTTTTAAATTTACTCTAAGTGGTAAATATATAGAGCCAATTATGAACTGAATTCTCAAAAGCCCTTTCTCCCTTCAAATTCTCTACTAGAGTAATTAGACAGTGAAATTTTCACTGGCTCAACTTCTCTTACAGTCAATTGGCCAGCAGCTCACTGATTAACTTAATAAAATGTATGCACACGTCTTTAAATATAACAAAAGAAAAAAAAAACTTTGGAAGGCTATGCTTTTGGATTTTTTCTCTCCTTCATGCCTGAAATTTAAATTCAGAGCAATGTAATGGAAGGAGGCAGGATTCTCTGAGGACATCCTACTGCATATACTACCTAACAATTGGTTAAGTGGTAAAAACACACCACTGTGTGGGGAAATCATTGTTTTAGGGTTTTAACAAAATTATATTATTATATGTCCCAGAATTCCCCAAAAGTTCCATTGTCAATAATTACCTTCCTCCAAGAATTCAACAGTCTGCAGAAATTTTTAAAAGATTTAGATTATGAAAGATATATCTCTGAAAATTCTAAGCTATAAAGAAATGCTGCTGCTTATTTAGTTCTAGTTTAATTTACACAGGGGAAGATAAAGCAGGTTACTCTATATGATATAAATTATGAAAAATGTCATTTTATTTCTAAGCAATCTTAACTATTTGAAAGAAATGCAACTTGTGATTTTTCACAAGTATGTATGCATGTATGTATTTATTTATTTATTTATTTCAGTAGGACTGAGGTTTGAACTCACCACATTGCACTTGCCAGGCAGGCACTTGTGCCACAGAGCTATCTCCCAGGCCTCTTTCACAAGTATTTAAATGACAAGTCATTTTTTTTTAGTTATTTTATCTTGAAAATACTTGAATTAACTGGTGGGAAATAAATATTTACTTAGAATGAGACATAATTGTAATGTAAAAAGACTGAAAGATGTGAAAACTAGAAATTTTCTTTTGCATAATTCTGAAGTTGGTCAGAAGTTATGCATCAATGTTTTAATTTCAGACTGAAGTAAAAAGACTGGGAGTTTTAAGTGCCTTTGAAATGTTTACTGATTGATATATAAGTAGTTATCAAATGCGTAGAGGAGTTAAAATGTCACTACACTAAAGTGATACTAAACAAAATGACAATTTGATGTACCTGTCTTTCAGAATAAAGTATATATTCTAACCATTAACATCTTTAGTAATCTATAAATTGTTACCTGTACTGTTTCTCATTTACAACATTTTTTTTAAAATTTTATTTATTTATTTGTTTGCTTGTTGTGTTTGTTTGTTTCTTTATTTATTCATTTTGTGGCTGGCTCAGCCTGCCCTGGTGCTGGCGCTGGCGCAGCATGTGGTGCCGGGGATCGAACTGCAGTCCCCGCAGTTGCCTGAGCCCTCCCTAGCAGGCGCTTTAGACCACTGAACCATCTCGCCGGCCCCTCATTTACAACATTTTTGATGTCAAACATGTGTATATGTCTTTCACCATTTGGTCAAACAATTATAAATTTTCTACTTAATATATTTCTTTTCACTATTGGTTTCAGTCAAAATTTCATTTGGAGAAAAAACAAACAATTGCTATATCTCACTTAGGTAAGAAACTTTTTAACAAAAGAAAGCACAGAGTCAACCAGAAAAGCCAAAGAACCAGTCTGAGAAGATAGGAATTGATTGGAAAAAATGAACATCACATCAAAGGAGTACTAATCTTAAAGTTCTATGGTTAGTAAAGAAAATTCTGGAATAGGGTATCTGTTATTACCATCTCTGGAGGTACCAGGCCTTTATAAATGTATTTTTTCAATGCTGGGTACTCTTGTCTCTCTTCTCTCATTACTTTTCTTAGGAATAGTGCTCAGACTTTAAAAATATAGCAAAAATTCTACATAGAAATTAAATTCATGAGTAAATTTACTTTTTAAATCTCTGAAGTTTGCCAATATAAAATATTAATTTAACTTGCTTTAAGGCAAGTGAAACAACACATCAAAATGTATTTGAATATGTTTGT
>PVKN010028008.1:0-13363 GCA_004027915.1 Capromys pilorides
GTGTTTGGGAGTTACTAAATCCCTTTGCAATATTGTAGGGCAAACTTGTTGGTAATGGAGAAGTCAAGATAGTTTGAAATGCCATTCTGGAAACCTTTATTTGTTATCATAAGAAAAGCCATGCAGTATTATGCAAGATGATTAGTTTCTTAGAGCTGAACAAAGCATTGTATAACCAATTATGATAGAGATAAGAGCAGCCCTCAGAATTTCTGCATGGTGGTATTCTTTCTGGACTTTGTATCATCTTATCTCTTTGAGTGTAAATAGGGCTTGTGATTTGCTTCTAACCAGTATTTAACAAAGATGAGATATACAATCATATGTCTCTGATGATGGGGCAAGTCTGAGAACTGCATTTCCAAGAGATTTTGTTATTGCACAAGCATCACAGAGCTTGCACTTACACAAACCTAGATGGTACAGCTTACTATATACTTTTGCTGTGTTATATAGTCTCTTGTATATGTGATTCAATACTGGCCAAAACATTGTATGTGGCACATGGCTTTTTATGATTACATTTATGATGAATTCTCATAAGTGTATAACATGCTGGGAGGCTTTTCACTATGATGGCTTTAAAGAAGCCAGGTGACATAGTGTGAGTTGTGCAAAGGAGTGGATCCTGTGGAAAGCAACTGACAGTGCTTTTGCCCTTATCCATCATTTGCAAGTAAATATTGTCAACCAAATCACCAGAGCATGGAAGTAGAGCCATCCCTAGTTGAACCTCAGATAAGATGGTGGCCTTTGATTGTAGCCTCTTTAGCTTTTAACACTAAAGACCTCACAGAGCTGTTCATGGACTCTTCATCCACATAAACTAAGAATATCAATGCTTGCTGTTTTTAATCACTGAGTTTGTGGTTATCTGTTCCACAGCTATAGAAAACTGATGTAAATGTAGCTTTGTCCCTTTTTTCTGTAGTGTTAGTTTCCCCAAGTCATAACCCTCTCAATAGATTTTCTGATGAATGGTGCATTTCTACAGATATCTTCTACCCATCATAAACTGTCCCACATTTCAGTTTATTGGGTGGTGCTAGTGATTGCTGGGGAATGAATGTATTTTTAAGACTGGGAGGTAATCCAATGACACCCTTTTACTCCACCACTATCATTCCTGCCGTTAATCTGTGGACAATATCTGATATAATCTTTGCTTCCTCCTTCTGTTGATCATATTATCTGCCAGAAATTGACATCTTTGCTTCAAAAATAAGACAAAACAACAATAAAAATTTATATTTATAGCTGATTAATTCTGTCCCTTCTGAATTAGTCTTGATAGGTTTTCTTGCAAAGAGAATTGTTTTTCTAAAATCTTCGCTCAAAATTGATGGGTAAGAGTTCAACCAAGTGTAGAAGGTTAGGGAGAAAGCTCCAGTAATGTTCAAAGTGCAAAAACTCCCTATGGTGAGAGGCATATGATGTGAAATAAAAGCAGAAATAATAAACAGTTAAACTAGGTAGGTAAAGTGGAATTGGACAAGATAGAATCTTTATAAAGCATGATAAAGATTTAGCTTTATATCCTATGAATAATGAGAAGTTGTTGAAGAATTTTAGGGATGTACAGGAGGTGACATGATCAAAGTAGGTTTTTTCAAAGGATGATTTGGTCAGGATGGTGGAGAATATTACGAAGAAAGAAAACAGGAGGTGAGTGATATCATTTAGTGAGATTATGATAGCCTGGATTATTAGTGTGATAACAAAGGGAAAAGAGATGTAAACAACCTAACAGGTTCTTAAAGTTATTGCTTACTGCTGTTTATTAGACATTCCATCTCTTTTATCTTAGAAATATGTAATTTATTTTTAGTTGCCTGGATAATTTGATGTTCGTTCACAGACAATGCATAAGTAGCACACTTCCTGGGCTACTGCACATGTGAAAATGTAAGTTTTCTTCTAATGTCGTGATTTCTGTCTTTGAGCTAAGTTCCTACACCCAACCATGCTTTTCTTTCCATTCACTTCAGCAAGTCTAGGAATTTCTTTCAGAACCTTTGTAGTTGTATTTGTTGGAGACTGTCAGGTTGCAGCAGTTTTGTAGAAGAGTGGTGTAAGGAATGCTTAATGTTTTACCACTGATGAAACAACTAAATTAACTGATGCTGAAGTCTCTACTATTTCATTGTTCTCTAGGTACACACTTTAGGTGATATTCCTTTTAAAATTAATTTCTTTCTTTCTTTCTTTCTTTCTTTCTTTCTTTCTTTCATTTTTTGAAGAGAATAAAAGTCGATCAGGTGTGGTAGTGCATGCCTGTAATCCCAGCACTTGGGAGGCTGAGGCAGGAGAATCATTTTAAATTCAAGACCAGCTACAAAGTGAGCTTAAAGCTAGCCTGAACTGCACGGAGAGACTTTGTCTCAAAAAGACAGAGAGGGGGAGGAATACAAAACAGAAAAAAAAAACATTAGATACAATACAGATTTTCACTAAAAAAATGATAGGAATTCAACAGTGGCTATTATATTACACACTGTTGTCTTCAAATTAGTTGTTCAGATTACCAAATATAAGCATGCAAAATTGGTCAAAAAGAAAAAAATTAAAGGAGAAAAAAAATTTAAGCATTAATTGCTACTTTCAACAGAACAGCAGAAATCAGCAATACAATTATCGAAGCTATCCTTTATATATACGTATATATTTCAAAGCTAATGCTGGACTTCATAGCACCAATTGCTCTTAAGGGTGACAAAAATCCTTCAGGCCAGCAGAATATCACAGATACATGGTGATGAAAAGAGAAAAGGAACTCACCTCCATAGGTTTTGCCGATTCCTTGAATTTGCTTACTACCTTTCTGGAGATTCTCAGAGTCTGAGCACCTCAGACTACTAAAATTCTCTTTTCTTCTGGTGATTGAAATCATGTTGCAGGGAAGGTACCTTTTCCCAGCTTGCCTGATTTCTACAAAGTACTCTGGAAAGCCTAAAGATCCCAAGTCTATGGGATCATGCTACATCTACTTACAGTCCATAACAAATACTTGTGAATGTTGAAGAAGTACAGAATAAGACCGTGATAGGCTGGTTCATGCAGTTTTCAATGTTTGTATTGCTTAAATTACTCCATGCTTCTTTCTTTCCTTATTAACTAATATCACCTAGATAATGAAACCCCTCTGATTCCCAAATCATTTTTAATGCTTTGTGAAGTGGTTTTAGATAGTTTCATAATAAATTAGATGGTGCTTAGGAGGTGCTTGACCTATCTTAACTCTTGAATGCCCTAGTTCTATAGTTGATCATTAGAAACACTCTTGAAGATATATAGTTGAAAGTATAAAGTACTTACACCCATAATTTTCTTCCGCTGTGAATGTAATTGTCTCCCATTTTAAGAAAAAGCACTCGGAGAAGATAAGAAAAATTGAACAGTGCCACTCTTTGGATATAGAAACAATGAGTAAGGACACTCTAAATGAGGTAAGAAATAAGCAGCAGTAGAAATGATGAAATGAGGATAAAAGGTGTGTTTGCAAGATTAATTGGCTCACTAGTACTATTGCTAAAAGCATAGCGTATCACTAACTATTAAGTAAGGAAAATTATCAAACTGCTGAAGAAGCATGCTGTGGAAGAGCCAAAGGTGTATAAAATTGCACATAAAGAACTTGCATCTCCTTTCATCTGGTACAAATAAAACGGAGGCTTTTCTCTGTTTTTTCTCCATTTGAATGAGACTAAAGAGGCTCAGGTGGCCCTGAAAGCCTTGGAATTGAGATTATTATGTAGAGATGACAGCTAGAAAAATCTCAACCTGGGGTTCAACTTAATTGGATTCTGTCTACAGGACTTCATATTATTTACCCCAATATGGTTCCAAAATTCTCTGCTTCCCTGCAAATAGGTGTTCCCAAAGATTAACTCCTACCTATCAGAGTGTGTCTATACTAGTTGAAATGTTTTGAAATAGTTGCTACTCCCATTTTAGTTCAGTTGGATACAGAAAGGGAAGTGGAATTGGATGAGAGTGGATTTAGGCAACATAGGAGCTATATCTGATTGCTAGGTACTTTAGGAAATGCTTTGTATGGCTCCCACTTGTGACTATAAATTTTGCCAGCAAACTGAGCATTAATATTCTCTTTGGAATCTGACAAGATAAAATCCAGATCTGGAATTCTAGTTTTAAAGGGCACCATTCTGGCATTTCTCAAACTGTACCTTGTTGCAGAAGGGCAGAGTCCATGGGGTGATCTCTAAAAGTATGTCCCTGTAGCAGACAACCTGCACTTGGTGGCATATGCTAGGAAGCTGAGGCAGGAGTATTGCAAATTTGAGGCAAGCCTGAGTCACAGCAACTTCAAAGCTGGCCTGGACTGCACAGCAAGACTAAATCTCAAAAGACTTCCCCTACAAAAAAAGGTAGGGAGATAAAACATTTTAATTAACAATTTGCTAGATTAATTAATAACATTTATGTATGTAGAAAAATAGTGTGAGAACCTTCATTTACACTTCTCATCCAGACTTTCTGAATGTTAAGAGCAGGACTGTTTGTCATTCACTACCACGTCGGGGCAGAAAACTTCACCTGGCCAATTCCTGAACCAGTTCTACTGCTGTTCATGTTTTATCTTACTCTGGTCTGACTCTGCCATTAATTTAAAAAGAGTTCTTATGATGCTACTCCTCTGAATTTCAGTTTTGCTGTGAAACAAGCATTTTAAATGAGATGAACTAACATTGCCTTTCAAGTCTTTGAGCAATAAGAATGGCCATGAGTAGACCACTAATAATGGGTTTTCTGGGCTTTTTATCCAAGGCAGAGTGGGAAAGGCAGAGCTGCTCCTCAGTGTTTGATTGCATCATGAGTATGTAATGGAGTTACTCTCAGTCTCACAAATATGTGTAAATCAACATGGATTTGATAACATTCATGACTCCACTTTCATCAATTTCTACGTGTAAACTTAAAGCAAGAGTCTCTCCTCAGGCCTCCTCCAATTTCTAGCCAAGAGTTTATAAGCACTCACAGGGTTGCTGCAAGTAAATCTCTAGTAGTTCTTAGAGTATTTCATTCTATGATGCCACTTTAGTACCTGGTGGAAAGTGTCCTTCCCTATGGCCCTCTACAGTGCACCTGTAGCAGAAGTATCTGGAAGTAACAGTGGACAGTGGTGATGGGTCACCATGTCCTAGTTCTTCCAATGCTACTGTCCATACAATGAGCTGCTGCCACAGCATGTACAATATATCTTTCTCTTCATTTATTATCTACTTTTTCCCAGAGATAAGAAAACAGAGATATGTATTTCTATATACTCACACAGTCTCATATGACTCAAATAAGATCTAAGAATCACAGGATGGTCCCAGACACTGCCTTAACATGCATCTCTTCAAAGATGCTAGATGTCTACAGGCCCTTCCCTTGCATGAATATCAATCAGGCAGATATCCACAGATTACAAGCCTCTTAGTTTATCAGATATACCACATATGAGAACACAAGTGCAACACATAAAATTAGCAAATAAATTAATAAAATGCATAAATACCAAAAAGGGACTACAGTGATATTGATTGAATTTTTAAGCTTCTCCAAAGTTCATTTAGAATCATATGGTTTATGGATATTATCCTTAGTGAAAGGTTCATCTATCTTTGCCAGGTAAAAAAAGCTAATCATTAAGGGCCAGTGAGATAGCCCAGTTGTCTAAAGCACCTGTTTAGGCAAGCTTAGTCAGGCACAGGGGACTGCAATTTGATCCCCAGTACCACATACTGTGCCATGCCTGCCCTCAGAGTGTATTGAGCCAGAAAAAAAAAAAAAAACTAAACTAAACTCATTAATATGCAGTGAGTACTTGTGATGTGCCTGAAACCAAGATGTACATTTATTTCTTTCGTTAAGTGAGGAGTTGATGAAAATTTTCTGTCAAGGGTCAAATGGTAAATTATTTTCAGATTTGTGTGTCTCACTATTCAGGTTTGAAAATCAAAGTGTAAAATAGTTGTGGCTGTGTTAAAAAAAAAAAGTTATTTACAAAAATAGCTGGTAGGTGAGATTTGGCCCACAGTGTATAATTTTCTGGCTTCTCCAGATTTCATGAAATTACTATTATTTGCACCTTTATTTAGCAATGAGATTTAAGAATATACAGGTTAAGCAATTTGCCCCAAAACTAAGATCTTATAGAGCAGAGCTAGGATTTAACTCATTCCTGCCAGCTTCAATCACCAGTGACACAACATGCCTGTTCCAGTGGGCAACATGGGACAGCCTGATGAAAGTCACACATGTAGAGCTCCATCATGACTGCGATAAATCTAAGCAGTCTGATTCCAGAGCTCACACTCTTTAGTACTGAATCATTTCTGGCACTGGGCACTGAGTTGCAGACCATTTTTAGGTAGAAACTTACAAGTAGGAACCTGATTGTGACCCTGCAATATGTGTGGACTTAATATTTTTTTCTCTAGTCATCATCATTGCCAGAGCAGAGCTTTTTAAATACAGTGATTAGCTGTTAAAGAAAAAAAAAACAGTAATAAGTGTAAGATCACTTTCTTAATTTTTAGCCATCAATTCAAGCTTTGAAATATCAAGAAAGGGTTGTGTATGTTCCATGCTAATAACCCTTAGAATTATAGTATTCATGACTTTTTAATCAATTACATTTATTATGTGATTTCACTTAATACTCATTAACTTCATTTCCAACGTGGTGCCTCAAGACAGCTCCATCTTTTTATCAAGAGGGCAGAAGTCAGCGATACTAATGATGATGACCATGATGATAATAATTTTATTACCAATATGCTTATGTGTGTCATTCTAAGCCATTCATTCTTCTAAGTATTTGAATATATTAATTCGTTTAACCTTCACAACAACCATTGCCCAGCTGAAGACACTGAGATACAAAGGTTTTAAATAGCTTAGTGAAGGACAAAATGCCAGGCACTAGCCCAGCTTCTATTGGAATCCAATTAGTGTGGCTCTAAAGCCAATGCATTTCATTGCCACAACCTTTGGAGGACAGTTTTAAAATGTAATAAAAACTCAAATTTATATTGGTTGGTTGGTCACCTCCATGTGGATAGAATGGCACCTAGTGAATTATCATGGAGCAGTTCACTACATTCTTCTTTAGTGGAGGAGTCAGCTGACTATTGCCTTACCTGGCCCACAAATGCCATCTTTTATGAAATTGCTGCCATCAGTAACCATGTGCTAGCTGGTCTACTTAGTGGTTGGCCCCTCAGATCTGTGTGGCTGACATAATTTGGGGTATTGGTCTGCTTACATGCATGTTATGCCTGTTGATGAGTTGGGAGGAGCATGGATGGGTCAAAAACAGTGCAAGATCAGGAAGAAACATTTGAATTTTCAATAAGAATGTCCTGATATTCAGTTAGCCTTTCTCCAGTCATCCACAGATGTCACTTGAGTTCTAACAGAGCCTTAACTTTATGTACAGGTAGAACTAAGAAGTTTTATACTAAAGTTATCTTAGAAACTTACTGAACTAAGAGTGCTATGGTACTTATTACTCCAGGCATCCCTGTGCTATTCCATCCAGTTACTTGGAGAAGCACCTGATCATTTTTCCTGGCCCAGACATTGAGTTAGTACTCCCATGGCTATTCCATGTCACTCAGTCACAAGGAAAGAAAAATGCTTAGGTAAGTCTGGGATTTTTAATGCTAAGACCTGTACTAAGGCCTAGTTCAAGGTTTTAATAGCCTTTTAAGAAGCTGCTGTCCATTTCAAAAGTTCACTCTATGGTCTTTGAGTTGTTTCATATATTGGTTTGGTCATTTCTCCAAAGTTTTGTATTCATCTATGGCAGAAGCTTGTCAGTACCAAGAAAGCCCTTAATTATTATTCAGATTCTGGAGGACCTAGATGGTAGATGGCCTCTGTACTCCTTGAGAATAGTTCGCCTTGTCCTGGAGTTAAGATATATCCCAGAAAAGCCACCTTTGTTGAGAAATCTGGGCCTTACAATTTTGAGAAATATGGGCCTTATGTTGTTGAGAAATCTGGGCCTTATGTTGGAAGACCTTATAACTTCATTTTGGTAGAACATTGAGACTCTTAGTAATGTGCTTATCAGATAGCTCCTTAGTGGGGCTACAAATGAAGAGGTCACCTTCATGTTGTAAGAGGAACGTTTAGGTCTCTCAGGTCTTGATCTGTAAAACTCTTGCAAACAAGTGCAGACAACCTCCAAATCCTGGGGTATAGCAACCTGAGTATGCTCTTGGCAAAGTCCTGTTTTGTGATTCTCCAATTCAAATGGGAGCAAATTCTGGGAGCTAGGATCCACAGGAATAAAATAGAAGTTGTCCTTGAGTTCAAGAACAGAAAGCCTTTTTATTTTCTCCTGGGATCTGTAAAAAGAGTATGTGGGTCTGCTACTAATGGGTGAGATTCTCCACTTTATATTGTAATGACTGATAATAATAGATTTCTAATTGGTATAGTTTTGGTAGAAACTTGAAATCCAGGTGTCAACTGAAGGTACTTTCAAGGCATTACATGTACATATATAATTTCTTTGTCCTTTTCTTGCTCTTGTTAGCCCCCTGGTCCAGGTAGAGAGACCTAGTTGAGTCCTAGGAGCAGACAAACTTTCTCATCTTTGCCACCAAATCTCAGAAAGGCTGTGCAAATGCATACAGAGAAGAATGAATGTAGAGTCCCCTTCTAAGACCCTAAATTTCAAGCAAAAAGGGGGAAGATTTGGCTTGTTTTTATTTTGGTTGATATTTTAATATTCATTACATTTCTGGCAGAATTGATAATCATACTAATTGCTTTTACAAATCTAGCACAATCTATCGGAAAATGGTCTGAGTTTTTTACATTTACAAGACTGAATAGGGCTGCGAATATAGTTCAGCAGTCTAAGTATCAGCCTGGCAAGCACATGGATTGGGTTCAATCCCTGGTACCCCATGCCATTCCGGACCCAGAACCCCAGGCTTGCTATACTGCCAGCTATGTCCACCAAAACTGGGCGTGGTGGTGCACACTTGTAATCCCAGCAATGGGATGACTGAGAAAGGAGGATCACCACAAAGATATGAAGGCAATTGGGCTGTGACATCTGTCACCTCATTGATCATTGGTGTTCATTCAGCTGATCTAGCTAACTAGGTGGATGTCCCCTTCCTCCCTCAACACTCCCCGTGCATCCTTTCTCAAAGTTGTGTGCTCGGTCAAAGAAGGTGACCACCCCCAGAAGAGGAGGACCATTCCTTGATCAAGGTTATAAGAGTAGTTGTGCTCCCCTGCTAGAGCCTCCAAAAAAACTCTCTAGGAGTATCACAATGAGGCCAAGCAGTGAGACCCTGCACAAATGAATAAATAAATAAATAACTCAAAAAATTGTAAAGAATATATAACTTTCAAGGGCTGGGGAGATAGCTCAGTGGCATAAGCATCTGCCTGGAAAACACAAGGTCCTGTGTTTGATCCCAGATAGAATATATATATATATATATATATATATATATATATATATATATATATATCAGCATAGATAGTGATACTGTGACCTCTGTTTTAATGTGTGATTGTGATCACGTAGGAATAAATCAGGAAAATTTTAAGGAATTTGAGTTCAACTTTTGCAAACTGATTTAAATAAGATTGTGAGTTTTGTTTATACCTTTTGCTCTAATTCTGAACTATCTTGACAAAAAATTTTCATGATAATTATGACTAATTTATTAAGAGCCTACTATTCACAACATGTTTTACATTTCCAAGTGATGGTTCCAAGATTGAAATTCAAGACTATCTGCACAGGAGCCTGAGCTCTTCCCACTGCATTGTTGCACCTGTTTTCTCAGAGCTGAGACTCGGCTTTGCTCTTCCACATCATCACAGTAATTGTTATCTTGCCCAGGTTCACCAGCCATGGAATTGAAAACTGAGTTGCTTTCTGATCCTTGCTGCTTATTTTCCAATGCCGAATCTCACCACACATTTTTTCCACATCTTCTGAATTAGAACTGATGCTTTTGGTTTCCTAACTGCTGATCTTCCCATTGCTCTCTCTGCCCCCAAGAACCTGGCTCCAACACCTCCTGTCATACAACCTCTACATTTCTCTGTCTGACTGGTTTCACTTCTCTACTCTAGACCCAATCCCAATGCATAACTTACCTCCTATGGGGGATGTCACATTCATCAAGTTGAAGCCCCAATTTCTCTGGCCTAGCCTCAACTTTAAAGGTTGGAAAGCCCATTGTAAATAGATGGACAGCCTTTCTCCTAAATTCGTTATGTCAATGCTGGGGATGGCTTTGTGGTAGAACAACTTGTCTAGCAGTTATAAGACCTTGAATTCAATTCCAGTACATATCAATCAATCAAATACTATTCAATAATATCAAGAAATGAAGAGTGAAGACTTTCTTGAAGATCTGACTCAAATGTCATTTGGGAAGTGACTGAACTCACCAAAGCATTTTTATTTATCTCTTCTAAAGGCCATAATAATTTCTGTCATATTTAATCATGAATACATATTGCCAATTGAAAAATATTCAACAGTCTGGTCCATGAGGGCAAGAAGGTTGAATTGATATTTGTGGTACTCAAGGAAACAGCAGAGTATCTTGAGATGTAATCCTCTCATTGACTCGTGCTCTTTCTAAAGTTATTAAATATATATATTTAGAATTTTTGAAGAAAAAATATTTCTCCTACATAAAATATTAATAGTAGAACAATGTTTTAAATGTCAAAATTCATTGAAATAATTCACATAGATTAATTCAAAGAATATAGTTTATAGTGAGGACTGATCCGATACAAGAGATGATTTCCTAAGATAAGCAAAATTGTTACATTGTAAATTTTAACCAAGTCAAACTATGATGTAAACTCCATTAAAAATATTTCAAGTTAGTACAGAAAATAAAATATTCAAGATTCAATATCAGTTGTGAGTTTTGAAACTGAGGTAAAATGGAACTCAAACTCTACTCAGGATATTCAAAACACAATGGGCAAGGAGAAACCCATGCATATGTGCGTTATGATAATGATCTATCTAACCTGAGTCATTTATTTATGACAAAAAGGAATTCTGTCATGATAGTCATGAAGTTAAACACAATTGCCTGCAGCATACTGACAATATTATCATTTTCAGTCAATTATGAATAAAAAATAGCACTTCCTTCTGCCATCCCTCTAACTGGCTTATTTTCCTAACTATAATCACCTAAAGTCTTTGTAATTTAAAGGTCTAATGGTCTGCTCTTCTTTTCATAAGGATTTTTATAGTATATACACATAGTCTCAGGGGAGACTCAGGGGAGAGGGAGGGTAAATAGTGTACTGTACTTTTGGTTCCTGTGAAGATTACTTAATTGATTATGAAGCGAAACTATAAAAGTGGCCATCTGGTTTTGAAACTCATGCAAAAGGTCAAAGGCAGCCATTTAAAATTACTCAGGTGTATATAACACTATCTGAAACATCCATATCAAATTTACATATATGAAGTTTTAAAGCAAACATTTCTAAAACAGCAGATCCTTCCCTAGTCTTCACAAGCTGAATACAGCTCTTAAGAGGCAGCTATTTGCAACCACTTTGGCTATTTCTATTCAGCCACATAGTTTCCCAATTACTACTTTCTGGTTTTTTGTTTTGCTTTGTTTTCAATATTTCAAGATTTGGCTCTCTTAGACACTCTTTTTACATCTTCAGGGAATAACAATCAGTTTTCAAACAAGCACAGGTTTTTATTTGAAATTTACTCTTGTCACAGAAGATAAATTAATCAGAGAAAAAGAACCAGCAGTTTATTAACATGTATTGTGATATACACATGTGAGACTCCCAGAAATGAGATACTCTCAAGGAAGTGTTTTTAAATTCCAGCTTCTGTGGCATCTTCAACAAACAATGGTAAGTTTTTGAGAAGTGAAAAGAATGAGGAAAAGGACTTTGAAATTTTAAGAGTGAAAATTTGAGGAGAAGCAAATTTTAGCTTAAGGCTGGTTAGTAGAGTTTGTTAATGTAGGTGGCTCTGGTAAAATCTCTAATTGATAAGGTTCTGGAACTGGGTTTTGTGGTTGCTGTTTGTTCTCCCCCGTGGAGAGTGGGGCAAGAGACCTGTGGTGGATTGCCAAACGGTGGCCAACTTGCTACACCCAACTAAACTAAACCAACTTGGTGCTGCGCATGAAGGTCATCTGAGAATTATTGCCAGCTGCATGAGAGGCAGAACTAGAGAAGCTGCTGGTGCCACTTGGAGCTGCTGGTTCTCTTGGACTATTCTGGAGAACTCTGCCATGCTGGCTTTCCTTATTAATTGACTTTTTTGACTGGAGAAGGAGCTTAGGACTTCATTGTGGCTGAGAAAGGCTATAGTTCCTTTTGGGGGAGCTCTGGTACTCATGCTGAGCATCACTGCCTATCTCCAGAAGGGAAAATGGTGTACTGTTCAGTCTCCTGGAGAAGATTGTCACTTTGGCTTTCCTGACAGGAACTCAGCTTTGCTCATCGTCGGAGCAACTCCAGATCTCACTATTGCTGAGGACAACTGCGTTACTTTTGTGGGGAGCTCCAAAAGTACTTACTTTGGCACTTACTTTGAACATCACTTCCTGTCTTCTGATCCCTCTGCTTGCTGGCACAGATCCCTCCGCCTGCTGGTGCACTTTCTAGCTCCCACCGCTGATATTTGGACCTTCCCAGTGCATATCCATGAAGTGGGCCTGCATGAGACATTCTCATGGGCTCCTGGCCTCCGGCTGGACTTATGGGAAGCACTGTTATGGGTTCTAAGTCTTCAGCTGAACTCTTGCAGGATATTAAGATCCAGCCCCTCAGCTGGATTCTTTGGTCTTTGGTGTGTGGACAGATTTCCTGCACCTTTTATATATGGTTTTTTGAGTGATTCATCATAAAATAATCTTATATAATGTGTCATGTCTGGTAATATTCCCCTTGCAAAAATCCTCAAGCCATGACAATAACTGTCTGAGGGATTCTAAATCTATGTCCTGCTTTTAGGAAAACAGAGGGAAACTAGAATTCCTGCATGTGTTGCATCTTATGCACAACCCAATAATTCTTTGCAATTTAGGTGTGGCATATTCTGGTCCCCTGCATACTTCAATGTTAAAACATCTTCCAGTTGGTACTTTTCCCTTCTTATTATTTTTGGAAAGATTGACTTTCCATTTTGCATTATTACTGAAACTTTAATGTAATTGAGGCATGTAGTTACTATACTTGTATTTTATTTCTTATAGTGTGAGAAACTGAAAGGATGAATAAAATCTGAAAGGTACAATAGATATAGTGAAAGAGAAAGAAATTGCTGAGAAGGAGAGAACAACTTGAATGAGGAAAAGAA
>PVKN010028009.1:0-13361 GCA_004027915.1 Capromys pilorides
AAAAAAAAAAGAATGAAAGGAAAAGTAAGCATAGCTTTTCAAGTTACTTTTCATGACATCTGCAAGATTAAAAGAAGGCAGCCAAATACAAGTTCTTTGGATTGATGTTATTGTAGAAAGCACTGCTCCTTTATAAATCTGAGCACTTGGAAAGAGAATCAGATATAGCTGTTTTATGAGGATGAGTATTAAATACAAGTGACTCAAGGCTTAGCCAGCTCAAGTATCCAAATCCATCTCTGTTCTCCTGTGGACACAGTACACAAGCAAAAGAGAAAGATGAGGACACCTGACCAAGATGCAGGTTGCTGGAGGACAGAATTAAATGCACAAGGACATGGAAAACTTAAAAAGCATCGAGCTATGCTAACCCAAAGACCTTTGAAGAAATTATATAGGGGGCTGGGGAGATAGTTCAGGAGAATAAGTATTTGCCTGGCAAGCACAAGTTCCTGAGTTCAATCCCTGGTACCACTAAAAAAAAGAAAAGAAAAGAAAGAGAAAGAAATTATATACCATAAAGGAAAATAAATTCATGAGTATCTAGTTAAAATTTAGATAAATCCTGAAAATTGATTATAAGAAAAGAAAAAATAGGCATTAAGTATTAAAGCTACGAAGTACCACAAAAAAGAGTGTTGGGGGTTTCAAATGTTCCATCTGTAACAAATATACCTTTGCTTTTTACCCACACAATATGCATGTTTTTCATCCTTCCTGACAAATTCTCATTTTTCTCAAGACACACAGCACATGTCATTATAGTCTAAGATATAAAAACATTGTTTGAAAATCTTTCAGCCTGAGAAAGACTGCATGAAAGGGTGCAGGGCCAGCTGGGCAAGTATCAAGTATCAGAGTCCCCTCGCCTTACTGGCCACTCACCCTTGCTATGCAGACCCTGCAAAGTCCTGCAGACCTCAGGCAAATGAACCCTGCCACGAAGTCTGGCTTTGGGAGATTTGAGGCAGCGACTCTTTATTTACAAATTGTACAGAAGCACTTTGCTATTAGAAAAACAATGTTCTCTCTCACACCCTAGCAGACTAAGTAGAAATGGATAGAGTTAACCAGAGAATTGTTCATAATATATGTTAAAAACATGTTTAGCTATGAATAACAGAAAACTCTACAATGTTCTAGATGTCAGCAGTCCAGGGCTCAAACAGCTGAGACATAATGCAGTACCCAAGCACCTTTCATCTCTCTGTCAGTTACTTTTCCACTGCTGAGACCTTCTTGGCATACACAACTTGAGAGCGTTTTATTTCTGGCTTACAGCTTGAGTCCATGGTCGGTTGGCCCCATGGCAGGAACATCATGGCAGATGGTATGGTAGAGGAAAGCTGCACACCTCATGGCAGCCAGGCACCAGAATACAGGGGAAGAGCCAGCAGAGAGGGGACTAGGGACCATATAGTCCCCAAGGTCTCTCTCCTATGACCCATTCCCTTCACCTAGACCTCATTTTCTAACTTTGCTTTGCTTTCCAAGTATGTCATCAAATTATGGTCTTATCCATGGATCAATTCGCTTATGAAGTTAGAGTCCTGGTGATCAAACACCTTTCGAAAGCCCCATCTCTGAACACATGAGACTTTGAGGGGACGTTTTTAATCTAAACCCTAGCACTGTCTTTCACCACTCTAGTCATCTTCATCATGCAAGCTTCATGGTTACCAGGTGGCTTCTCCTTTCCTACACTTCATATCTGAATTTCAGGGAAGAATAAGATAGAAAAGTGAAACATTATACTTGTATTAAGAAAGATAAAACTTGGCACTTTCAGACATATCCACAGAAGACTTCCAACTGGCCCTCTTGTGATACTGTGTCACGTTACCTCCCCAAATGGCAGGAGATTGGTATTTTTAGTACTATACTTTGTCTTGAGAAAAATGAAAACTTGTTAGAACGGATGAAAACAAACGTATATTGAGTGGGTAAAAACAAAGGTATATTTGTTACAGATGGAACATTTGAATCTCCAAGCATTCTTTTTTTTTTTTTTTTTCTGTGCCAGGGATTGAATTCAGGACCCTGTGCTTGCCGGGTAAGTGCTTATTCTACTGAGCTAGCTCGCCAACTCCTCCCCTTAACATTCTTGTTGAAACTTAACCCCAGTGTGTTGGTGTGTGTGTCCTTTGGGAGTGACCTTATAAGAGGAGATCAGAGGGCTAGCTTGCTGTTCTCTTGCCCATGTGAGAATATAATAATGCCTCAGGCTGCTGCTTTGGGAGGGCCACAGCCAGAATCTAACCATGTTGACACTCCGATAGCACTTTTTTTTTTGTACCTGGGATTGAACTCAGGAGCTTGTGTTTACCAGGCAGTTGCTTATGCCACTGAGCTGTATCTCCAGTCCTCCATGTTGATATTCTGCTCTCTGACTTTCAGCATCCAGAACCATGAGAAAAAAAAAAAAAAAAAATGTCTGTTACTTAAAGCTACCAAGTCTATGGGAATCAAAATAGACCAAGACAATACCACACTCTTATAAAACTCTGGCAAAATTCGGCATTGACCCTACCAGTGAATTCCTGATCTTCATGAAAAAAAAAAAAATCATAAAGTGGCAAAGTACAGGTTACAAAAGAATTTACCACAATGTACTGCATACTCAGTACATTTTATATTTAAATTTCACATCAGCAATGAGGTATATAATTACAACCTTATGTTTAAATGGAAACCACCATATTACTATAAGTCATTTGCAAACATGCATAACTAATCAAATTTCTACCATGAGTTTTTCTATTCAGATTAGAAAAACTCATTGATTATCACATAAAAGCTTTCATGAATGTAAGATTAATTTTAATTGCATTTGAGAAGAAGGAGAAAACATAATTAGAAAATTATAAATTATCTTAAATGAAGAGACTATAAGGAAATTTGAAATTTTTTTAATTTAAAAATTACCTACCACTTTGAGATACCTACTTTCTACTGTTCCTAATTCTGCTTTTATCTACGATTACCAGTTTCCCTTCTGTAATTCTTTGTTTTTGTTCTCCATGGTTTTTTTCCCCTCTGTTATTCAGAACTCAATTTTTTAAATAAAAATTATGGAAAGTTTTCTCCAAATTGCTCAACATTCTAAAGCTCTGGTCTGGAAAATGAGATCTTCATCTGTCTGTAGAGGGACTTTTCACAGGTTCTCATGCAGCAAGTACAATGAAATAAATTTTGCTTCCAGTTTAAAAACATCTGTGATGAAGTAATAAGTGTGAATTCACCAGAGAAAACCCTTTGCATATAATGTCAGAGCATTAGCTTACTTAATATGAATTCCAGTTTTGGAAGAGAAGTATTCTCAGATAGATTACCTCTGGTGACTGTCAATAGTGCTGACTGCTCTCCTCTCAGTGCAAGACAGCGGGGCAGAGGGAATCAGGCAGAGGCCGACATATGTGGCTGATGTCTCAATATAGCGCATAGAGTGCTATACTGCTTCAATCAGAAAGCTAAACAGTTCTCTGGGGGACAAGTTAAGGATAGCAACTGTAGGATAGATGTTCTATATTTAAGCTCTACACATGTGCAATTCAAATTAACTCTGTAAATAGACTGAAATACTTATTACATGGATTTAAGTCCATTTACCCTACAATTTATGTCACTAATGACAGGTGTGTGATTGTGACCTCTTTTCCTTCTTTTTTCAAAGCCAAGAGAAATGCCTATTTGAATGGCCCAGTGAGTCACGTATTTCTCATCAGAAATAGCTTTAAAGTTGGCCAACATTTGGCGGCACTATAAAATGTCATATCATGCTAATTAGAGTACAAATTGGCTCAACTTTTTAGAAGGTCATTTGGTAAGACATACAAGAACGCATAAAAAGGCACAACAATTCTACCTCAGGCTCACATATGATTAGCTACTTTGGATAAAGAAGATTTATGTGGAGAGATATTTATGATAGCATATTTATCAAAGAAAAACATGAAAATAACCCAATTATTAGGCTATGGGGACATAACCAAATATATGTTAATGGTCAGATAGCAAGTGAAAAGTAAACTTTAAAGCAGTATATGTAGTATAAAATGAATCATTAAAATTATTCATACTATGAGGGGTGATCAAATCATACAGTGAATATTTAATTTTTTTTTATATTAGGATGCAGTGTTGCTATTTATCTCCCTCAAATCATCTCCCATCTAGAACTCTTCTGCTTTGAGTATCTTTACAAGCAGTGATCAAAAATATAGTAAATGCTGCTGCCAAGCGGCATCCAATGGAAAGATGGGCTTGTAGAAAGCGCAGTGCCTTCTCATCCACATTTTTCCTAAGATCTGATCCTGTGCAACTTCTGGTTCTTCCTCAAAGTTAAAAATGACCATGAAAGGTACATGTTTTTGGTCATTTCAGAACACTGAAGCAACTAACACAGTATAATGAAAGACATTCACGAAAGAGCACTTCCAGAGCTGCTTCAGAGAGTGACAAGAAAGATGGGATTAGAGTGTTCAAAGCAAGAGGGACATTTTGAAGGGATTAATGACAATGTACCTTTTACTGTTAGAAACTTTCCAAATTTCAACATTTATCATATTTTGCAATTATGCTTCAGATAAAATTCAACAGAAAAACTAACTTAAAAATTTCAAACATGTTCCAGTCATATCTAAGTTAAGTTTGCATTCTTCTAAGCAAACTATATACAGATATCTTATACACATTTCTTTGAATACTTTCCTAATCACAGAAAAAAATCTGGCATGAGAAATATTGTTATTTTCAACTATTTTATTCTACATTTTCAAATGGCCATCCAGATGTAGTATATACCACAGTCCTAGCTAGCTAGAAAAGAATCACGTGGACCCATGATTCACAACAAGCCTGGGCAACATGGTGAGGCCCCAACTGAGAAAAACAAAACAAACGAAACAAAGCAAATAGTCTTCCAGAAGTATTATATCAATTTGTATAAGCACGTTGTAGACAAACTAATTTCTTATTTATGTGTTCCTAATTTTTCAGATATCTTAGGTTTTTAATTTTCTATTAGCTTTACATGAAATATGAACATCATCAACATAAAAAATACATACATCCAAAGATGACTCTATTTATAGCATCAGAAATGTAGACCACATAAAGCAGACTGTCCCCTGCCTCAACAGTGATTTGTGGGAGCTGCTAGGAAGTAGCAAGAGTCACAGACACCAACTGAAGATTTACCTACCTTCCTCCCCCTGACTGATAAGCAGATGTTTCTCCTTGATTTCTCACCAGCCATGTCATGTAACAACGCCAAAATAGGACTCCAAGTGTAGTTCTTGTACCATCTTCATTTTTTATGAGTAGTGCTATTTTTTTCCCACACTGAAACCTTTATGTTATCTTTGCTAATCATGTTTATTACCAAACCATAAAATTTTCTGAACCTGCCTTGTCCCTTCTTGTCCATTCTCAAGCTCCCACCTTGGCACAGATTTTTATTACTCTTTATATAATAAAAATTATAGAGCATAAGGCATTAAATGATAGTAATGATACTAGACAGATGCCGTCTCCCTGTTATGAAACTTAGAGTCTGCTGCATCATACTGAGCATAAATGATAAAGTGCAGAATTAGTCACACAAACACAACTGTGCTGATGTTTCACAATAGCAAGACTGAGAGATTAAGTTATAAGAGCAAATAACCAGAGAAACAGTTCTAGTCTGGAGAGCTCAAGTAAAAATTCCCTGTGGAAGTGCCATTCATCTTGAGCTCTGAAGCAGTGGCATTAACTGAAGTGGAGCCGGGAGAGAAATCTAGGCATAAAGAACAATGTGTTTAAAGAAACTAAGGAGGAAAAGGCCTGGGACATTTAGGGTACAGGACAAAACCAGCTGGAATTTAGGGCAGAGAGAAGACAGAGGTTCTCGTCTGAGGCTGACAAGGGAAGGTGACCAGAAGAGATATTTTATATATTAGAGTAGAGCCCTCATGTCACCTGAAGTTAGCCTCTAGGGTATAAATCTTTTACCCACTACCACTAGTTACAGCATTCTCAAATATCTATTCAACACACCTACTTCGAAACAACAACACAAGAAAAATAAGCAAGGAACATTAAAAATCATTACATAGTAATTCACCATTGCCAATGAACTTTGGTATGTTCCCTTACAATTTTTATGTTCAAGTCCTAATCCCCTAGTTCCTCAGACTGTGACCATATTATGAAATAGGATATAGTAGATATAGATAGACAGTGTAATTATTTGAGATGAGGTCATGTTGGTATGGTGTGGGCAGATAGCCCAGTATGGTTGATGTCCATAAAAATGGGGAAAATTAGGCATTCACACTCAGGAAGAATTCCCTGTGAAGATGAGAGTTTTGCTATCCCAAGTCAAAAAACTACCAGAAGCTACATGAGAGGCCAGGAACAGATCCTTCTCTTTCAACATTCTTCTTTGGCCATTACAATACCTCCTTTCTATGGGTTTCAAAGCTTTGAAGAACCAAAAATAGACCCCCCAATGAAAATATTAGAAAACATGGGTCAGAGGCACAGCGACACAAAAGATTGTTCAGTGTAGAAAACCACCATATAAGTCTCTGGAACCGTTTTTGTGTGGCTGAGGTTCACCATGTTTCTGATGTCTGGGATCACCAAACAGTATAGTACTGGTGTCTGGGGAGTCCCCCCTTTGATTATATCCTAACATAGAAAAGCATCAGAAAAGGACATGGTCCCAGGCAGAGTCACCAAGCACATGGGAGTGGCCTTGTTTCATAATAACCCTCTTTCAACCTAGTTGCACAAGACTTTCCTACTTTCAAAAAATGGGCATTAATGCTTTGCAAATAACAATGTTACTCCATGATGCAATCATCTCCCACTAGGCCTCACTTCTTAACATTTCTGCCTTTTCAGTGCTATTTCATTGGGAACCATAGTTCCAATATATAAACCTTTAAGAAACACACACAACTGAAATATAGCATTGTGCCAACCCTATTGAACAGATAGGTCTACTTCTACTATAAATGTGGTGAAGAAAATGGATATAATTCCACAAAAATTGCTGTTAAAGAGGATTGGAAACTTCTGCTATCATTCAGACATATATAGTAATGCCTTGCTGATTTTTCAAAAATTTATAAAAAATTCAGTAGCTTGTCTCCTTAACTAAATTAATACTAATTCATTAAATTACAATAAAAGTTGAAGGATAAATTTTCATGATAATCTTGACTGTTAAGATTATTTTAAGGAATCATGCTGACCTGCCTGGAGGTCTACATTTATGGGTAAGCATGGTTAACCTAATAATTAGAAGAAAATTATTACCTTTTACTTAAGGGGAAACATCAAATACTAACGGTAAGAGTTGAACAGAGCAAACAGTATCTATAGCAAATGATTGCTTCTATTTGTTATAATTTCATGAGGGGAATCTTAATTATGTTTAGAACTGGAAAATTAACCTTATGCTAATTCCAAAGCAAGCATAAAGTCATGAAGATTTTACTATGAGATGGATTTAAAAGCCACTTTACACATGAATTCATTTTAAACACTAAGTTTAAACATTATTTTAAGACTTTCTTCTTAGTACAATTTTCCTTGTAATATGCTGCTATTTTGTTGTGTATATATACCTGAAATGCAAGGACAAGGTTTTTGATAGGTAGCTTGTAAGATGTCCTGAAATGACCCTGCCTCCTTAAAACCACATTCTGTGTATCCTCCCCACCTGAATGTAGCTTAGTCATAGTGATTCATGACAGAAATAAGGTCATCATGCTTTTGATGTTAGGTTATAAAGAGGCTACGAGGCATAAAATGTAAAGCTAAATTCATACGCTGATGTGTGAAAGGCTGAAATCAATAGCTTCCAGTTTTGCCAATAACCCACTGAGACTATGGAACATTGGACTATGTATACAACTACTTCTCTTAGGTCAATGAGAAGAAATTTTATGTACCAATAACAAGTAGAAAAATTATCACGTCTACACCCTGTGCTCTATGTAACCACTATGATGACAATAATATGCATTGTATCATGTATTGGGAATGTACTACTAACGTGTTTTGAAATTGTCACATTGCTATTTCTTATTAAAAATAATTTAAAAAATAAATATTTTTTTAAAAATCTTAAGAGGCTACAGCTTTTGTTTTGCACACTGCTGCTCATTCTCTTTCTTATGATCTCTAGAATTGCTATTGGGAAAACTAGATACCATAGTGTGAGGCAATCCTGAGAAAAACACATATGAATGATCTTGGAAGGGGATCTTCTAAGGCTTGCATCACCTGTATGACTAAATCCAAAAGAGGATCCTTCTTCAGATAAGACTACAACCCTGCATGACAGCTAGACTGAAAACTCATGAGTGATCTCAAGCCAAAATTATTCACCCAAATGGCTCCCATAATCTGACCCTGAGAAACTCAGTGAAGTTATGAATATTTTTTGCAACGACTAAGTTTTAAAGGTTATTTGTTACACAGCAATAAACAGTTATTACAACACTGTGTGCTTCTGGTTTTTGCCTTCAACTTTAACCAATCATATTTGGGGACTGGGAGAGAAATTGACTATGTTAAATTTAACTTTCAGTGGGAAACTACAGCATCATATCATTTGATTTTCAGTAGAGATTTCCATAACCAAACTTTTTCTTTCATTTGTGTATTTGGGACAGGGTCTCACTATGCAGATCGAACTCATGGTAATCTACCTGGTTTCAATCTCCGCTATGCTGGGATTACAGGCCTATGCCATGGTGCTGGGACTTGGTCGTCAACTCAGTAGCCCTGGGGACAGGGCCGGCACAGCATGAAGAACCAGGAATCAAACCCTGATTCCTGCACTTGCCAAAGCAGGCACTTAATCTGTTGAAATATCTCGCCAGTCCCAATCAAACTTAATACAAAGCCCCTTGGCATTCTGTGTGATACGTTTAAATGTATTCCAAGGATTTTTGTAAAATTTTGATAATCAATAAATTTTAAGAAATAAAAATTCCACAACTTTAGTATTTATTTACTCTGCATAATAACTGTGCCATTACATTTAGGTACATGTATCTTCTAATGTCATGATACACTATATATAATACAGTTCATTGGCTCCTTCATTCATTTGATTTCTCATTAATTCATTTAGAAAGGATCTGCTGAGCAATATTCTGACAAGCATTATACCAGTAGATGAAAGAGCATGCGGCCTACCACTAATCCTGCCCTCCAAACCTTAAAGCCTGATGAGGTAGAGAAGCCAATACCAATTACAACTAAGGACAATAATTGACAGATGTAGAAGTTGGCCATAGGTACTACTAGCAGAGAAGAAAGGTTTGAGAGGATGACAGGGAGTTTCCTTCAGGAAACTCATTTTAAAGAATAAATAGGATTTAGTAAAATAAAATAAAGCATGAAAAAAGTATTTTAAGAAGAAAAATTATGGAGTTTAATCCCCAGTTCCTCAAAAAAATAAATAAAATTAATTTAAAAAATAGAAAAATAAAAAAGAAGAAAGAAAAATGTGTGTCAAAGCACAGAGTAGGAAGAGTTTAGAGCCCTGGGTGGTATATCAAGATGCTTTATGGCTATAAGGGAAAGCATGGGTGATGATGTTGACACACTGAGAAATGAAACTGGAGACCTGACAGATGGGCCTTCCAAAGATTTGTGAATCAGCTTCAGAACTCAGAGATGCCAAAGTGCGTCTAGCACAAGCAGTGGAAACACTCGTGAAAATCATAACTTCCCACATCCCATGTGAGAGTCATGGAATCAGATTCTAGAGGCTGGAGACAACACATTCCAATAGGATTTGTGGGTTGGTATTTCTAAAATTTGTTAACAAATGGGCCATTGTTATAGGAAAGATAGATGGTACCTGATCATCAGTAGAATTTCCAAATGAAATTTAAATCTAATAAATTTAAAATGTGGGATGAGGTTGGCTAAAGTAAGCTGCTATTTCCCCAGTGATTATGGCCGTAGCTTGCTGCTGGAATGCGAGGTCTGCAGAGTTTAGCAGGTCGATGTGGTTGTGTGTCACGTGCTAAGTCCGTTTATCCACTACTGCTTTCTACTTGAATTGCTGTCAATTCTAATTTATTAAAACCTACTTCAGTGTCATCTGATCTTTACTATAGATTGATTTTTTTGATAGTCCAGGTACATGTTAGAATTAATTTCATTGACATGTGACTAAAAACTCACAAACAAATTTAAACAGGATAGTTGTTCCTTACCTGTCTTAGTCATTTTTCTCATTGCTGAGACAAAACACTCAACACCCAAAATTAAAAGAGAAAAGGTTTATTTCAGCTCTCATTTTGTAGAGATTCCAGTCTGTAACTGGCTGGATGGCAAGACAGAGGGACATTAACAGTGCACAGAAGAGAGAAAGCAGGAGGCACCATCACGTGAGCTACAAGCAACAAGCTACCACCAAGCTTCTTTCTGCTGCTTTAGATACCTGGTTTAGCGTAGGGGCTAAACCAGTCAGTAGACTAATTTAGTAGTCACTAACCCTTGATCCCAGCATAGCACATTCCAGAGCCAACCACCTCTGGGAAAGGCCCACTCGTGATTGCATGAGGCTTTGGGGAATCATCTAGAAACAAGTTATAATATTACCCTCTTAAGAATGTCCAAAAGGTAAGTCTGCAAAGGGTCAGGTTTCTTCTACATGATCAAGGAAGGACCTAAATGAAGCTAATTACTAGTTCATCAAATAAAAACTACTCCAAAGGTTGGGAAATACAGCTCAGTGGTGCAGTGCCTGCCTGACAAGTGCAAGGTCCCAAGTTTAATTCCTAGTACCAAAAAATCAAACAAAAAGAATACACTGCTCCAGTACCAGGCATTAAGCTGTACTCAACAGAAGAATAGAGGAAAAGAAAAGAAGGGCATGCTTTCTCTTGGAAAGACAATCCTCAGAGGTGGTACATGACATGCCTAATTATACCCATGGCCACATGGCCACATCTAGCCAGAAGAGATTCTGGGAAATACAGTCTTTGGCTTTTTTTAATGTATTTAGTACAGGGTCTACACATCTTACTACATAGATGATCAGACTCATGGTGATCCTCCCAAGCACTAGGAGTACAGGTGCATGCCACCAACAGTCTCAAGCGCCATCTCAGCGCACCCTGGAGTGGGACCAGCATGACATGCTTGAGATCATACCCTGGTCTCTGAACCTGCCTAAGCAGGTGGTTTAGTCCACTAAGCTATCTGGCCAGCCCAAATATAGTCTTTATTAGAGGTGCCACATGATTTTATTATGGAGGGAAAGAGAAGAGCAGATTATTGGGAGAATATTTCATTCTTTTATCATTAGCTCATAATCATTGATATTGTATTCTTTGCATGACATTTAAAAATAGATAAGGAGAGTGAGTAAGATGGTCATTGAGAGCATTAAGAATACACTTTTAATTATCTTAGAATATCATGAAAATAACATTGAAATGTGATTTTTTTATAAAAAGTCAAGTAGTCAGGTGGTGCACATGCCTGTGATACCAGCACTCAAGAGGCTGACACAGGAGGAACTCTGTGAGTTTGAGACCAGCCTGGGCTACAAAGTGAGTTCCAGTCAGCATCAACTACATAGGAAATCCCTGTCTCAAAATCACACACACACACACACACACACACACACACACACACACAATGTAATAAAGGGCTCTGTAAGAACATAGAATCTTAGCTTGAGGGAAACTGCTAAGACAAACCTAAGTATAGTCAGATTTGAAATCAATGATAGACAATGTAGAGCCTCGAAGAGTTTTTAAGTAAGTTCACTTTAAGAATAACACAACTTGTCAAATGAGAGGGGCTATGCCCAAATCTTGGAGAATTAATTTTTCCAAAATAATGCAGTACATCTCTGTTTTTTGTTTTTCTTTTTTTTCAATACAGACAGTGAAAGTAAAGTTTGCTAATGGCATTATAGACCTGAACAGAAGGTAAAAAAAGAACATGTTTTAGGAGACATAGGTGAAAAAAATGACAAACATTGTCTTAAGGAAGACAATGCTGGCAGGACTGCAAAACTGTGGTTAAAGTTGAAACCAGGAGCACAGAGTCCAAAAAAGGATAGCCCTGCAGTTGTGTAAAGAATAAGGTAGATTTAGTGACCCAAGTCACTGAAGGGACAAGAGGAGAAGCGAATCTGGGCTGATTCACATTGCAAGGCTATTATAAGGTGTGGGTCTCTTTGCTCTTTATGAAATCCCTGAACACAGGAGGAGCTGCAGGTTGCCAAATGTGTTTGTTTTTAAGTTTCAATTCTAAGTCATGTTATCCTACTGGGAATAGCACATAAACAAAGTAGGCTTGATCCTTGCCTTCCTGGTCCTAGCAACTTGCTGTTGGTGAAAAATGTATGAGCAAACAAATATTGGATTACAAATTGAACAATAAATTGCGATGAGAAGAATAAAAGAGAAAACCAAGTGCTAAGTAAGAAAACGTAAGAGCATTTATGTGTAATAGTACCATTGGAGGAAATGAATTTCACTTTGGACTTTTTTGAATAATCATTGGCTGTACCCTTAGAAAAGTCACAATACAGTTAAATTTGGAGGATGCTAACTTATAACTCGGAGAAGTTAGCATTAAAGTTTAGAATTCATCAGCATATTGCCAACTGTTGCAACTATGGATCCCTTTTGAGGCACCAAAAAAAAATGTGTGGTCATGAAATTACTAGTTATTTCAACCAGAGTGAGTGCTTTTTGGAGACAGATTTCCAAAGCATACATATTTAATCTACCTATTATATTTTTATATGAGTAGCAGTTTTTAAAATAATTTCAAGTAATTTTAGTTTAATTTAAGCATAATATTGATCTTCAGAAAAATATTAACAATAGGGCCCAGTGTGTTTTTGAAGTTGTTTAGTCAATGGTCAGACTGACGCAGTTAGGTTTAAAGAGGAACGCAGGGGACCACCCACTCAGGAACCCCCTCCTGTTTCTCTCTCAGACAGGAGCTTTCTTTCCCTCAATAAATATGTTCTGTTCATTACCTCTGTTTATTCCTAACATTCATTCTTTGGTTTTAGAGAGTACAAACTCAACCCAGGTACTCCTCAGTTGTGCAGTTTCAGTTTTTCCTACAACATTTTTAAGTTCCCTGTATCATTTAGAGGTCCTTCACCCAGGATCAGTTTTTATACTGCATCATTTGGAGTTTCCCACCAAGATCATTGGACGGAGGTATGAGTTTGTTTTTCTTTCATAAATTCTAGATTGGGACTTGTTTAAGTAACAAAAATTTATGCTTCAAATGTTGATGTCTTTGCTCATTGCTCATAATTGTTTATGTTTTGCCTCATACAGCTTGTCTCATACAGTTTGGTTAAA
>PVKN010028010.1:0-13367 GCA_004027915.1 Capromys pilorides
TGTCAAGGAACTTGGTCAATGGAAACAGCACTAATACAAGTCAATAGGAAGACAACAGAGGTTTAATGAGGATGTCAGGAAATCTAGGTCAGCATATTAAAAAACAAAAGTAGAAATCCTGTTTTATACCAACACATAGCAAGATTCTAGATGGATTAAATATCTAAATATCACAGTAAAACCATATAGTGAGTAGAAAAAAAAATAGGATAGTACTCTCAATGGTGTGGAAGGGGGAAGGCATTCTAAGAAGACTCAAAATCATTGTCTTAGATAAGTTAAAGAAAGAATTACTATCATCAACAAGACTTAATAAAGGGTTTTATTAAGGGTGTACAAAGATCTCTGCAAATCATTTTTAAATCTTTTTTTTTTTTTTCAGGACTGCGGTTTGAACTCACAACCTTGCACTCTCCAGGCAGGCACTTGTGCCACACAGCTATCTCCTCAGCTCCTGATCTCTGCAAATCAATAAGTAAAAGAGAAAAACTTCAAGACAGAAGCAAGTACAAACAAGGCAAATCATAGAAAAGGAAATAACAAAGGAGTATTATATGAAAACATGAGAAAATGAATACTAATCAGAGAAATGAATACTAAACCAGCAATGACATAAAACTTATGCCCATCTAATTCATATTTATAAAACTAAACATGTGTTAATAACAGGAGGGGGCAGCATGTGGGAGCAAATTCTTTTGTGCTACTGGTGATAAAGCAAGCTGTTGAGCCACTCCACAGTGACAGGGTCAAGGCCATCATGTATGAGCATTTGGCCTTGGGCTGGGGGAGCACCCTCGAGAAATTCTCCCAGGCTGCAGAAAGGGACGAGTGTCCATGTGCATCACAGCACTGTGGTTGTGGCAGTGGGGAACTGGAGGCAAATTATCAGCCCACAACCAAGGAAATTGAGGAGCAAAGTAATGGCGACCAATGGAACATGATGTCATTAGACAAATGTCATTAGGGACAACAAACTAAATGCATACACAAATAAAACTTTAAAACAAAATGGTATGTGAAAAAATAAGAAAGAGCACTGTTTGCCTCTTATTTTTTAAAGAGAATAAAAAACACAGTGACCCCTCACTTATTGTGGAGGTTACGTTTCAGACACCCTCATAATCAGTGAAAATCAGTGCAGCAGCAACATTGCATTTATTTTAGTGTTTATATGTTTTAAGGCTTTATAAACCCTTTCCACACTCTTATAAACCTTTTTCTACGCTTTTATTTTTTATTGCTCTTTTTTAATTTTATTAATTTCCACAAGAAAGAAATAGCAATGAGACAGTTTCAGAACCTGCCAGTAGGACAGCCACAATAATCATTACAATGCCTATTGATGTCTTCATAGTAGTTGTTCAGAGTACAAGATGCAGACATAAGTTTTCTAAAGACTATTGGTACAAATATTTCTTCTAACTGAACTAAGAGTAAGTAGTTGCATGTATAGTCCAATAGTCCACAATAGCCATGGGTTATCAGCAGAACTGGCAATGTTGGCAGCTGTTGACTAGAGAGGAAAGGGATTGATGATGTACAGTGTGCCTAAGGAGAGTCCCCTAAAGAGAAAACATCCTTTCAGGATTTCAAAGAGAGCAAACTGGTCAAGCAATGGCCTACACTTTTAAAAACACTTCTAATGTTCTTCATCATTTTTTAAACTCGTAAACCTACATAATTTTAGCAACATATGTATACTGTACGGTACTGCAAAAATCCTGTGATACAGTGAAAATCCACAATAAACAATTTAGATCAATATTTTTTGAGAACCCACAACAAAGTGAGTCCATGAAAGTTGAACCACAAAATAGCAAGGGACTACTGTAGTAAAATACATTAGAAATGATACAGATTTTCACTAAACAAAATGATAGGAATTCAACAATGGCTGTTACATTACATATTATTGTCTTCAAATTAGTTCTTTAGGTTACCAGATATAATTATGCATTATTGGTCAAAAAATTAAAGAGAAGAAAATAACTTAAATACAAACTATTCCTTTCAATAGGCCAGGAAAAATCAGCAATACAGTTATCCAAGATATCCTGTGTAAATATAAATATTTTTCCCTCTTTTCTTTTCATTTCCCAGTTGTTTCTTCCCTTTGAGCACTTTTTTTCCTTTCACTGTGTCTATTGTATCTTTCAGATTTCATTTGCTCTTTCAAGTTCTCACACTACCGAGACAGTGCAATATTTGCCCATGTAGTTCTGATGCATTTCATTTACCAGTACAGTCCCTAGTTGCATCTATTTACCTATAAAAGCCTCAGATTTACCTTTTTTTGTACCTGAGTAAAACTTCATTGTATAAAAATACCACATCTTTTTTATCCAGTCCTTAGTTGATGAGCATTTGGCTTGTTTCCAAGATTTAGCTATGACAAACTGTGCTGCTATAAACATGGGTGTATATGTATATATAATAATTGTGATATGATGTTTTTAATTCTTCAGGGGGAAAAACTGGCTTGAATGAGACCTCAATACCCAGGGAGAATAGCTGGGTTGAATGAGAACTCTAATCATAGGTTTTTGCAGAATCTCCACACTGATTTCCACAGTGTGTGTACCAATCTGTACTTCTATCAACAATGGAGAAGGATTCCCTTTTCCCCAGAGCCCCTCTGGCATTTGCTCTTGGTTGATGATAGTACAATACAACTTACGTAAAGTATAAATGCATACATGCCAATAATTTATAAAGAAACACATTATTTTACAGATAGATATCAAACATACCCAAGTGTAGTGTAATGTGGGAAAGATATTAGGAGAAATTGGTAAGAGCTTCAGGGAACATATCAAACAATAGAGTAGGTGTGGTCAGGGCTGGCCAGATAGCTCAGCAGATTAATGTGCCTGCAACTAGGCTCAGGGACCCAGGGTTTAATCCCCATACCGACTCCTTCCCCGGGCACCCTGAGTTGGCAAATGAAACTGGCCGTGGTGGCGCGCACCTGTAATCCCAGCTCTTGGAAGGCTGTAAACAGGTGGATCACTACGAGTCTGAACTAGTAATGAGACCCTGAACACACTGTAAACCCTGTAGACCCTCCCACAAAAAAGTAGGTGTGGTCATGGCATAAGTGATGATGGTAATATATCATGAAATAAAGCTAGTGACCCAATGAGCCTCTGTATCTGAAGACCAATACAAATACAGAAATTGAAATGGCTAAAAAAGCTTAAATTTCCCAATCCAAAAGACTGAACAAAAAGTGTCTATTTGACCTCAGACTCATGATACGCCTCCCTTATCCTCTTTAGTCATTTGCTTTCTTATCATGTACAAGGTGGTAAAAGTTCCAAACTGTTAGCTACATTTCAGTGTCTTCATTCACAGGCCTGTCCTTGATGGATCCATCCCTTACTTTTCTACTGTAAATTTGTACTTTAGAGTTATAGCAGTCAGCTGTGCATCTTAGTACCTTTGCCTGAGGGATACAGGAAGTAATCTATGTGTTTACCCACTTGGTTTAATGAATGGTGAAGTATTTATGGTGAAAAAGTATGAAAACAGAATTTGGACACATCTTTATGCTCCATCTTACCGGTTTTGCTATATTTAACGGAGCATCACAGAAGATCCAATAGACTCCACCACTCTAGAATTTGTTTTAAAAAAATGTTGTCGTTGATTTTTCTGGTAGAAGTAGCCCAATTCAGTACGATGACACACAAAACAGATTCACATGTTTTGGAGGTCAAAAGTAAATCATCAGGCTACTCATGCGCAGATGATGAAGATGACTCATTGTGGTAAAATACAAACACTTTCACAGCAAGGAGTGGTTGTAGGTAGACAGCAGTGATCATGATGATCGCTTTCACACTGGCCACTTAGGTCACAGTTCCTTGACAGTGAAATGGAGCAAGAATCAAACGAACAGAGACAGGAAATGCGGACCTCCTTGGTTCAGCTTGTGAGGAAGACAGCAATGTGACTGCATGTTTGACAGGTAGAAATGTTACAAAGGGGCCACACAGCCAAATGGAATGATCCAATATCAGAAGTGGGTCTAAAAATGTAGTGAGGGTCTTGGCAGGGGTGAAACGTATTGGACAGAATGCCAGCACTGCTATTCAGTGCTGCAAATTGTAACAGATAGAACGCTACAAGGAGCTTTGAAATACACAGAGGCTGAAAGGTTATTTTACTAAAATGACCATGTTCAAAAGTGTGTTTGTAACCATTGTTAGATTGTTCTTGTTCTGAAAATCCTGTACTATATGTACTCTTGCTTGTTACTGTTTTCCTATCTTTGTTCTGCTATTTTTACCCTTTAAAATAAAAACTAATAAAAAAAAAAGTGTGTTTGTTATGACACCTCACTAGCTGAACTGAAAGCATTCCTAGGTTTGCTGTATTTAGCACAGCTTTCTCATGGTGATCAAAGGAATGTAAGAGATTATGGAAAAGAGATGGGTCAAAATATGAAATACAATATATGCCTATGTAGGTGTGAAGACATTATTCTTTCAATTATTCACATAGGTGTAAACCAAACTATGCTGTGAATAGACTTGCTACTCCTAGTTCCTAAACTAATCAGAATGTGACATTTGGCCATTGCTTCATCAGCTTCCAATTGATGTTACATTTGCTAACAGAGCACAAGTTGACCAGCCCAGGAATTTCTGCTGTTGTTGTTTTGAGGTTTTTTTGCTATTGGGAATCAAATTCAGGACCTTGCACTTGCTAGGCAGGTGCTTGTGCCACTGAGCTATATCCCTGGCCCAGCCCAGGCATGGTATGCAGGAGCTAAGCAGAAATTCCATATGCAATGTTGTGGTTTCAACGAGTCTACTACCATCTTTGCATTTCAGACAGACATAACGGCTTCACATACAGCAAAGAGAAGCAAACTGGTACTGCTGATGTCACCCTTTCACAATCACAGAAATATTGATAGGGACATCTGGATAAAACAGAAGCCTGAGATTGTAATTTTCAACAATGCCACCAACTATGGAATATGTGTTGTTGATGAATTAGGCAGCAACTATGATGTCTCTTGAGACACTAAGCATTGGCCAATGGTTGTGTCTTACTTGATACGATTTATGCCGTGTGTGGCATAAACAGTTAAATAGTTTACAGAGAGAAAAATCAAGTGCAAAATGTCATGGGGAAATATTCTTAAAGGATTGTGACTGGCACCCATAAGAGCTCATTTACAGCAGAGGAAACACAAAATGTTTCTACGCAGGGCACTATGCAAAACATTGAGGAGCACCCTGGTGTTGTGACAACTGAATAAGCAGGAGCTGCATGACACCTACTACAGTAACAGGAAAACCCAAAAGATGTCATCTGTCCCCTACAAGAAAGTAAAGAAAAACAAAACATATGTGCTGTCAGTGTAAGTGATACTTGTGCATGGAGCATGTAGTTTTCATGTGTGAAGTGTGCATTGGGTGTGACAACCGAATCAAAGCTTATTTCTGTGGTAGGCTTTTGTTTACTATGGTTCACATAGGTTTTTCTTTCTTTCTTTCTTTTTTTTTTTTTAGGACCAGAGTTCGAACTCATGACCTTGCACTTGCCAGGCAGGCATTTGTGCCTTGGAGCTATCTCCTCAGCTCCAGGCTTTTACTTCCGATGTTAGTTTTTGGGTTTTGTAAGGAAGTAAACACTGATGTGTAAATGTAGATGTCTATTCTAAACACTCATAACATATTTGCTATTCTGTTTTATTGACGTCTTACTTTTCTGTTGGATACATGTTGCATGGTAGAGTCAGAAGCTCCTGGCAAAACAGGAAGAGAAGAGAGGTGACTAGACTACCTCATAGGGAAAAAAAAAAGCTAAGCACATGCATTGTCAATGTGAGACATGTGTGGAACATGCAGTTGTCACGTGTGAAGACTGCCTTGAGTATGACAGATGAAACAGAACTTAATTCTGTTGTAGAGTTCTATTGGTGCTTCCATTGTAGTTCACATAGGAATTTATTTCTGGTGTCATCTTTCAGATTGTGTGAAGAAATACACAACTCATGTGAAAATATTGATGGCTATTCTAAATGCACAAAGCATATTAAGAATTTAATACTTTATTTTATTGATATTATGTTCCTGCGAACTACACACAGTATGATATAATAAGAACCCCCTGACCAAACAGCGAGACCCGTCAGAGTCAAATATGCCCTATCAAAAGTCCAGGAAAGCAAAAGGCATGTTCTGCCAGCGTCACCAACGGTGTGTGTGGAACGCGCTGCTGTGTCTGCAGATTGTTCCAGGTGTGATGATGGAAGAGAAGATTTTTTTTTTGTAGAGTGCTACTGGTATTTTCATTATAATTCATCTGGGAATGTATTTCTCATGTTCCTTTTTAGACTTTGCACACCCCAAGCCAGTTGATGTTGACAATTTTCATGTTCTTTTTGTAAGTACTCAATAAATGTTAAAAATTCAATTTTTGTGATTTTTTCTTAACTCATTGCTTAATATAATAAAACTCATAAAATTATAATTAATGATTCATCAGTAGAAATATTCTAAAGAATACATGTGGGTGCCTTGATGACAAAGTTCATCTTATGCTTCAGGGGGCCACAACAGTGTCCTTTACCACCACTGGACACATGTGTCTGGAATAAAGTTGACATTTCAGGAGTCCCTTAGGCTCAGTGTGGCAGAGGACAAGGTTCGGCCTAATGAAGCCTGATCCGAAATGATATGTTTTTCTCTGAAACTTGTGTTTCGACAGGTCACAAACTTTCCTTCCTCTTCTATTTTGTTGGCTGGAACTCTGGGCAAAAATTGACCCATTTTTGCTCTCAGTTGGCAAGAATTTGGTAACTTATTAAATGGAAGCTAAAAAATGAATGAGAACTATCATCCAGGAGATTGAGCCACATGAGACTGACATTTGTACAGGCCAACAAGGACCCAACATTGGCTGTCTTAGCTTGACAACATACTAAGGAAAGCAAATGAAAAGGAGAGAAGACTGACCTCGGCTTTCAGTTCCAGAGATTTTGTCCGTGGACACTTGGCTCCATCCGAGGCCGTGGTGAGGGACGGCACCGTGACCAAGAAGTGGCAGTGAGGAAGAGCTACTTGCCTCAGCGTAGCTGGAAAGGGGGTGGCATGAAGGGAGAAAGAGGAGAAAAGCGAGGGAAGGAGAGAGGGAGAAGAGTGTGCCTTCCAGTGGTCCGCCTCTAGGCTCAACCTAATGTACTGAGTACTTCACAGTCTCTTCTCCTCCTGGTAAAAAGATCCCCCAGCCAGAGAGCTTCTTGTGAGCACGAACTCTTCTTTGTTTAACTTTTCTAGGATCCTTCTAAGACCTCTTCTAACACCTTGAGAAATGTGTTCTTGCTGTGCTCTTTCTAAAGCAGAGTGTGAGAAAGGACTCTTCTAAGGTAGTTACTAGGAGGGGGAATCCAGGAAACGTTGGGGGCACGGGGCCGTGAGATGGCAGAGGCAAAGCACCCAACGAGTGACGTTCCCACTGCGGCCCAACGCTGGGAGCGCAGGAACAGGTGCACGGCCGTGGGGCTCGCTCCACCTGAGGCGCGGGGAGTCAACCCTGCTGCCCTGGGCACCCAGCAGCTCTTCAGCACTCCCAGCCTGCCTGGGGCAGATTGGGTTGCAGCCACCGGAGGAAGACTCCAGATAAAATGATTCAAGCACTCATAGTTGTAGAGCAGCAAAAAGTATCCCAGTTGTAAGGCCAGAGAAGACAGGAACCAGGTTTCCACACTGAAGGCTGCAGGACAATTGCCGGTTTGTCTGAGTCAGGGTGGGCAAGCTACAGCACCCCTCTCCTCTCCCCTCTCCTCTCTCCCTTCTCCTCCCCTCCTCTTTTCTTTTTCTCTTGAATGAATAAATAAATGAACGGCCTAAAAGTTATCTAATAAAAATTTGTTACATTCCACACCCCATTATAGTCATTAAAATAAACAATAATAAAAGACATTCTGTGCTCTTATATGTATTCTTGTGGACCTGTGGGAGTCTCAAGGATATATAAACAGAAGCAGAATTTACCCAGCTGTCTTAACTTTCGTAAGTCCTAGTATGTATAGGTCCTACAAAATTCTGATTCTGTGACTTCAAAAATGAACTTTTTCAACAACATTAGAGCACTAAGTGCACCTGACAACATAATAAAAAAATCAACTATGATTATGTTGAGCTCACAGAAAGTAAAACCAAGACTCACAGATTAAACAAAGTAGAATGAAACAAAACAAAAGGGCCTCAGAGTGGCTGAACTCTGCAGAGGCAGAACAGGAGACGCAGAACCAGGGCTGCCTGCGCCTTGGCAGCCAGAGCCTGGGCCAGGATCCAGAGGCACCAAAGTTGCCCTTCCTGTTGGGGAACTAATTCCCGTCGAACCTTAAGCAGGTCAGCTTGTTCCATCCAGCAGAAACTGACATACGCCCCTCCGCCAGGACAGTGAAAAACAGAGATTGTGAAGCGCCTTGAAATGAAAGTTCTCTTGCAGTGCTGTAGGCAGAGAAACGCTGAGCCACAGAGGCTGCAGGCTTAGCCGGGATCGGAAAGGTCAGCACACCCCAGCCTGAGCAGCGATCTAATCACACCCCGCAGCCCTCGCCACCAGCCGAGTCAGATCTCGGTCTCTCCTTGCTATGTTTAGAAACTAGAGACGAATGTGAGAGCCTGAGTTTCTTTCTGCTGAGAAATGAAAACGCAGTGCCCCTTTGAGTCTGAGTGTGCATGTGAATCTGTACACGCGTGCACATGTACACGTGTGTGTAAAGACTATAACATATGTCAACATGCTGCGCTTTAATAAAATCTCTTGGGCTTTTGCCTACTCTGCAAACATACTCGAGGCAGCAGGTAGCGTTTTATTTGACCTTGACAGTAGTAAACACTACTAAATGTACTGGTAATTATAACTCTGCATATAATCCTCTTACGAGAAACATCGCTCTGAATGAGTTTATGTGACAGCCCAGTGTTTTCTGGGAAATGTGCCTTCATGTTTTTCTTGATCTACAGCTCCACCGCTTTGCATGTTATTTTGTTTTGTCTGTTCCAGAAATATTTAATGGACTCCTGGAGATTTATATTTTTAACTTTTATTTTTCTATTGAATTGTTACATTCTGGGATTCCGAGCTCCGTAGTGATTATTCTTTGCAGGACAGACTCCTGGGACTTGCTTCTGCAGGTGAGATCTGCGTTGCCCTTTTATCTCTGCGTGTGGAGAGGCTTGCCAAAGCTGCTCTCTAGAGAGAAGGAACCTAAATCAGGTGCAGTCCATTCCAGAGGGCATATTGCATGTCTTGCCCGCGGAGCAATTTATCTTCTTTATGCTAGGGTAAAACTGAATCCAAGGGCAGTCTGGCTTTATTCAAGCCGTTTACCAAGGGAGAAGTTTATTATGGCGGCCATAATTTTGCACTACTGAACAAAGGACATTAACATGCTCATGCCTGTGGACCTAGTCCTTTGATAAGCTTACAGAGGGAGCTCCACAAGTATAAAAGTACCTATTTATGAGAGTGGTTTGCAACTTTCCAAAGAAAGTTAGATTTGCAAAGCTTTCAAATAAAGGTGGTTATCAGTGGCTGTGTGTTGTTAAATGTCAGGGGAAGACAGCTAGTATGTGGTAAACTGAACTTTCTGAATGTGAATATTCTTGTATTTTAAAATATCTTTCTTTTTTTTTTCTGGATCCAATCTTTCTATTGTCAAGGTCTCCATCCTTTACCACCCCCCTCCAAACCTATAGAAAAACCCTAAGCCTAGGAATGTCCTGGGGGAGGAGGTGAAGTGTGAGGAACCCCTTGTGCTCTGCCCTCTGGCCTGGACAATGCAGGTGAGCAGGGTGCATGGGGAAGGCTAGCCAATGGCTCCACCTGCAGAAGATGTGGCACCGGGCCTGAGATGCATGGGGCCAGGAGTGCCTGCTGCCAGCTTTCCTCTGGTACCCGCTACAAGTTGGCATCCAGGGGGTGAGTGCCTGGCACGAGGCCTTGGACAGTGATGCCCTCCTCCTGCTTATGGCCAATGCTCCTGTCAGGCCGCTACTGCAAGGCCCCACCCACTTCCTCTGTGTCCTGGTTGTGCTACAGCTCTTTCTCGCTATGCGTCATCGGTCCCTTCTCATCACCATCATCTCAAGTTTGGGGTTCTTGCTGGGCAGCGCTCACCTCAGCTGTGTCTTCTGGGGGTGGGGGTGGCCTGCTGATGCTGTGCTGCTGCCACTGCCACTGCCACCACCACTGTCACTACCATTGCCCCTGCCACTAACATTGCCACCACCACCACTGCCACTAACATTGCCACCACCACCACTGCCACTGTCATTGCCACTGCTACTGCCACCACCACACCCACCACCACTGCTGTTGTCGCTTTTCTTCTTGCCATCTGGGTTGGCCTTTTGCTCCTCAGGGATCTGATCCAAGCAGCCCAAGAGAGCATCGGTGTTGGACTTGCTCTGGGTCAGACCTGTCTTGATGATCTGCAGCTCACTGCTCTTTAACTTTTTTTTTTTTAATTTTTTATTTTATTTATTTGTTTGCTTGCTTTTGTTTTGTTTCTTTCTTTATTTACTTATTTTATGGCTGGCTCAGCCTCCCCTGGTGGTGGGGCTGGCGCAGCATGTGGTGCTGGGGATCGAACCGCAGTCCCTGCAGTTGCCTGAGCCCTCGTAAGCAGGCGCTTTGGACCACTGAACCATCTCGCCAGCCCCGCTGCTCTTTAACTTGATCTTGACCTGAGCCACTAGTCATGCCTCCGGAACCAGCAAAGAGCTTGGCAGGATGATATTTTTGACACAATGGACCAAAGAGACTGTGACATGATGGATCAAAGGGATATTCCTAGGCTTGGAGTTTTTCTATAGTTTTGGAGGGGTGTGGTAAAGGATGGGGACCTTGACAATAAAGAGATTGGACCAAGAGAGAAAGCGGGGGGGAGAGATTTTAAAATATAAGAATATTCACATTAAGGAAGTTCAGTTTACCACATACTAGCTATCTTTCCCTGACGTTTAATAACGCACAGCAATTGATAACCACCTTTATTTGAAAGCCTTGCAAATCACAGGAACTGCCCTGGGCACTGGTCACCTGGTGACAGGCGACCTCAATAGTCAAAGAGCCGATCTGTGGCAGAGGCTGCTCTCTTTAGCCTTTGGGTCCGTTGGGCTTGGGTTCCCTGGCCATGTTGATGCCCAGGGTCTGCCCAGCCAGCGCCCGTCCATTCTCTCCCCACACAGCTGCCTGGGCCTGGTGCTCATCAGGGTACTGAACAAAGGCACATTCTTTGTGCACAGCACAGCTGGCCATGTGGCCATATTTGGAAAAGGCGCTCTCCACATCTGATTTCTTTGCCACAGCTGTATTTAGGTTTCCAATGAAGACTCAAGAACTGATGGATTTAGGATCATCCTTGTTGGTGACATTGCTTGTCTGGACCTTCAAGGATGGCCACCAGGACCAAGATTCATCTTAGCCAGCTATTTCTTCCTGGCTTATAGGGTCAGCAGCAACTGCCTCTGGGAGCAGGGCTTCTCCAGCTCGGCTTCCCAGAAGCACGGGCTCTCCCTACCCCTGGAGCATGGCTTTGGAAAGGTCCGAAGCTTTGGCGCGGAGAGAAGGGAGGAGGGGCCTGGGCGGGCCTAGTGGGGAGGAGGGACAGGTTTAAAAAACATTCTTCTCTTTGACAGAGTAGCAAAACCAATTTATTTATTCAACAAATATAATTTAGGATTTTAATTTGCGTCAGCTGCATACAAGTAGCATATAAATAGAAGGGTTATAAACAGATGGAGTAAAATTTATAGAGCAGAAAACTAGAGTAGAAAACTACAATGGAAATTAAGAGTTCACTCAATGTGTTTAATTCTATCACTGGACACACAAAAAGAAAGGATCAATGAATATGAAGATAAGTCAACAAAAATTATCTAACTGACCACAAAATGAAGAAAAAGACTGACTAAAATCATGAAATAGAATGTCCTCGATGTATGTGACATTATTGAGTGGCCCAATATACATGAGACTGGTGTCAAAGAAGGGTAGGAGAAAATGTGAAAGAAGAAAGCTTTGCAGGGGTAGTAGCTAAGGTGTGTCCAAAGTTAGGGAAAGACATTTATCAGCAAAACAAAGACCAAAATTCTAAAATAAATCCCCAGTTCATAGGGGAAAGCATTGCATATTATTTGTCCCCTGGATATCAATAGAACCTTACTTTCCTTTTTCATGTGGTTCATCTTTAATTCTTTCTACAGAATTAAAAGTCCCTGGTAGGTACTTTTGAATATTTGCATTTTGTTTACAATATCAACTTCTCAGAGAGATCCAATCTGAGTGACAATGAGACTAGTGCACCTAAAGTCACCATCTCTAGACTTCATTCTCATCTCCTTGTTACTCTCTACTAAGTTATCTTGAGGAGTTTTGTTTTGTTTTGTTTTGTGGTACCAAGGATTGAACTCAGTACCTTGCACTTACAGGATGAAGGATTTTTTCATAGCATAAATCATTACTTGAATTTACCATAATTTATTTTATGACTTCACTAGAATATAAAATCTCTGAAAGAAGGGAACTTATTTTTCACTTGGTAGTGTGTGCCCTTCCTGCTTACAAAAGTGCTTGTCACATAGTGGGAGGTCGTTGTGGTTATGGTTGTGTGTGTGTGTGTGTGTTTGTGTGTGTGTGTGTGTATAGACACTGAAGGTTTGGGGAATTACTGGGCCCCATCGTGATTCTAAGTTGCTCTGCTCACACTCACTGATGTAGTAGCTCTTCTAGGTTCATCTGTACTTCCTTTTTCTGCTTCTCAAATTAGTTGGGTAAATAAATACAGTGTTTTCACAATATTTTTACCACAGCACCATGAATGGCTTCCTACCCTCAGGAGGTACAAAATGAAGCAGAAGAGGAAAGAGGAAGCTATAGAAAATGAGTGATTAATTTCTTTTAGACCTGGTGCCTGAAGTTATCGAGACTCTCTTAGATCTGGAGCTGTCATTTTCATGACTAACTTTACCAGTCTTTTTTTCTTTCTTATTGACCACTTCTTCTAATCAATTCTAATAGGGGGTCAAAGAAGGAAAAGCAAACATCTTAAATAAACGTGATGTGCAGAGTGTGAATAGATCTTTTAATTTTTCCAAATACTTTATTTCTATTAATTCTATTCCTATGGTATCCATTTGAAAAGATAAATGGACCCATTAAAAACATTTTTACTGAACTTAGAAAAAGTTTCAAGAGGTTAGATGACTTTTTCTAAGAATTCACATTAAAGTATCTAGGTTTAAGTATCTAAAATTATTTCCAAGGGGCTGGGGAGATAGTTCTGGAGCACAAGTGCCTGCCTGGCAAGTGCAAGGTCATGAGTTCAAACT
>PVKN010028011.1:0-13361 GCA_004027915.1 Capromys pilorides
AATTCTTACGTACAAGAAATTATCTATCAGGTAAACTTTGGCAAAACTCTTATCGAATACCCTTTCCTTTCAATCCCCCAGCTAAAAGACTGTTTAGTGTCTTTTTAGTAAGAGAAACTTTATGATCTGTAAGTATAGAATGATATAAAGTATGAACAACTGTACTTAAAATTATAGAAGTGAAGTGATTTCCAATAATTTTAAAAATAAATACTTCTAGAAGGGTGGTACCTTTAACATCTCAAATCTCTAACAATTTATCAAGCAATGTGAGTTACTGATTAAAATCAATCAGCATGTGGATTGTGACTTAGTATTTACGGTGCACAGGTAAGGCTATTGTCTCAGTTCTCAGCTAATCCTCACAGCTCTCTAGAGCAAGAACAATTGCTATCCTTTCCAACTTACTATCAGAGAGCTGAATCTAGGGTTGAATAACTTGCTGAAGGCCAGACACACACCTCAGATGTTACAGTCATGGCATACATCTTCTCACTCCACTGCTTATTCTCTTTAGTTTTTAAGCAACCCTCTAGAGTCCTGGTGTAGTGGATTGCCAACTGGTGTTCTACTGTTATACCCAGCTGTACTGAACTAGTGTGGTACTAGGCGTGGTAGGCCCACCTGAGGATTGTTGCCAGTAGCATAAGAAGTAGAACTGGAGAAGGAGGGAGGCTGTTGGGGAAGCTGTTTGGAGAAACTGTTGGAGCTGTTGGAAGCTGCCGGTTCCCTTGGGCTATTCTGCTGGGGGACCTTGTCATGCTGGCTTTACTCATGAACTTAGCTGTTCTTGTTGGAGGAGAAGCTTGGGACCTCTTTGCTGCTAAGAATGGCTATGGTTCATTTTGAGGGAGCTATGGTCCTCATCTTGGACATCATTTCCTAGTTCTGGAGTGGAAGATTGCACACAGCTCAGCTTCCTAGAGAAGCTTGTTATATTGGCTTTCCTGATGGAAACTCAGCTTTCTCTAATGCTGAAGGAGCCCAGGACCTTACTTTTGCTGAGACTGGCAGTACCTTTGGAAGGGGCTCTGGTTTTTATCTTGAGCATTGCTTCCTGGCTCCAGTTCAGATTCCTCAGCCTGCTAGCAAAGATCCTTCATCCTGATAGCATAAACTTTCTAGCTTCCACCACTGACCTTTGGGCCTTCCCAGAACAGATCTGTGAAGCAGACCTGCATCAGAAATTGTCATGGGCTCTAGGACTCCAGTTGGACTTGTGAGAAGCATTGTTATGAGCTCTAGGTTTTCAGCTGGACTAATGCAGGACAGTAGGACCCAGGCTTTCAGTTGCAGTCTTTGGTCTTTAGTGTGTGGACAGATTTTCTGCACTCTTTGTATGCAATTCTTTGGGTGATTACAAAATAATCTTATAAAATATTGTTCTTTTGCTAAAACCCCAAAACAGAACAAAATTGAATGTTATGATTTATGTCTAGTTGTCTCCTCAAAGCCCTACCCATGCAGTCCTTGGGTAGGGCTTCAGGGTTTGTGACTAATTCATGACCCAATGCTGGGATTATGAGTACAAGTGCTACACCTGTCCTGGGGCAGACAGTCTGGATGCAATATAAGGGAGGGAAAGAGACCTACTCTCTGCCATGCCACTGCTCCCTTTTGCTCTTGCTGCTTTGCTGTTTCTTGCGGCCATGAACTACAGCCTTGGAGCCAGTTGAGTATGGTCTGAAACCACAAACTGTGAGCTAAATAAACCTACTCTTCCTTAATTTAGGGTGTCAGGTACTTTGACCTAGCAATGAGAAAAAATTAACCAAGATACCTGGTAACAACACAGGAATGGTAGGCAGAAAAAATATTACAAGAGTTTTCAGGATCAAAGCTCTGTTTTAACATTTTCAAATGTGATGCCGTCTGGAAGTAGAGCCCTGTTTTAAAGCTGTGAGTGATTCATGATTTCCTGGTCCACATCTACTGTTTACTAGTTTTTCTCTTCTTTCTTCCCAAGATGCTCTCTACCAGGTAGAAGACAGATGGCCAAAACATTGAGACATCCAGGTTGTAGAACAGCTTCAGAAGTGCCATTCTATCCTAGCCTGTGGCATCTTGTGGAACTATGCAGCCTATAGCTATAACTGGCCCTGATAATAGTGTGGATTCTGCATTTCACTGTGATACTCAGCCCAGACAGTGCTAGTTCCAAAGATGATGACCAGCCCAGGGATCTGAGTCCCTGGACCCTAAATTGTGTTCCATGTACTGAGGCCTTAGGACCTCTCTGAGATACAGATGACAAAGCAGCACAGAAGACAATCGAATAAAATGGATGTTTATTACATCAGCTATGATTCTAATCACCTGGCTCTGTGATCTTCAATCTCAGGCACACTGGCAATATCTAAAGGCATTTTTCTTTTGCCACAATTGAAGTTTTGCTCCTATGGGGATCTAGTGGTAGATACCAGGGATACTACTAAACACCCTAAACTGTGGAGGAGAGCCCACACACACCCAGTGTAGAATTAGCTGAGTCAAACTGTCACTAGTGAAGAGTCCTAAGCAGATGCCTCTTCATGTGGTGGGATGGCCTATTGTGAAGCCTGGGGATTTCTCTGGTTCTTCCAGTCAGGTATTGAACAGCAGGAGTTTAGAAGGCTAATTTTTCCCAACAGCACACCTCGTAGTTTCCTCTTGAGAAGTTCCTCTTCCCCTAGGGAGAAAAAGAATCACAAGTCCTTCCTACAGAGCTTTTCTAAACCATTTACCCATGTACCTGTCCTTTTCTGTAAGTTCCAGTGCAGCAAGAAGTGTGCCATATTTCTTAGTGGGGTTGGAACCTGAAGAACTGGAGGCAGAAAGCATGGACTTTCCAACATACCATCTCTGTCTTTCTTAGCTGCAGAATTTTTTGGAAAGCATTTTGAGAGTGATAACCATTTATACATGTTGATATTGTTATCTGATGATATTGCTCATGAGTTGTCTAGGAAGACACTATAAAATAATGACAGATGCACTAAGGGAGTGGGGAAAATGTTAAGCCATTTAGAGATCTTCTTTCACTACTGTTGCCCAGAAAAATGAGGATTTTCCAGTGCTGTGGGGTACATGTGCTTGTGCCCTTCAGCCACAGAGCTGTGCCCCCCTGCCCCCCTGCTGTTTTCACTGTGGCTGAGCCAGTGAAGAAGCAGTTCCTGAGAAGATACATAAGGAAAGACGTCATTTATTAGGGTGAGGGGCACTTCAGTATGGAGGTTTCTTTCTAACCTTAGACATGTTTCTCTAAGAAAAGTGGTAATAAAGGAGTGTCTAGAATCCTCTAGGAGTGGTGCTGTCCCAGAAGATGGTGGCACTTTCTTTTATTTTTTTTTTTGCATTTTAGGGAAGGGTCTACAGGGTATTCAGGTTCAGGGTCTCACTACTAGATCGGACTCATAGTGATCCACCTGTTTACAGCCTCCCAAGAGCTGGGATTACAGATGCACGCAACTGCTCCCAGTCTCAATCGCCTTCTGAGCGACACTGGTGGTGAGTCCGGTACGGCAGGCCCGGGGGGATCAAACTCTGGCCCCTGTGCCTGCTTGCAAGCTCTGATCCACTGAGCTATTTGCCCAGCTGATAGTGGCACTTTTTGATATTAATGCCCTTTAATACTTTAAATAAACATTAAGTGCCATAAAAAATAGCTCCTGAATTGGATGAACAGTGAGCTCCCCATTCCCTTCAGCAATGCAGGCACTATAAAATGCATTCCATCATGACTGCTGCTACATTTCTCCTATTGTTGGGGGAAGGCTTCCCTGGCCTTCTCTCTGACACCTCAGTTGGAAATGGAAGCAGAGAGCATATGTTGTGTGAGTCTATGTCTGCCATTTAAAAAAGTACATCTATTGAACGCTGATGGCCAGATCTGTTTTCCCCAAGCCACTGCCTGGCTTGTGCAAAGGTGGCTGGACGGTATTCACAATCAAAGCTCGGTAATACGTGTGGCTCTGCAGGTTTCCCTCTGGGAATACTAGAGCAAAGACAGGTCTTGTTAACTGGAAGTTAGCTGCTTTTTTGTAAAGTGAGTCATTTGCTGTAAGCAAATTGGATAAACTTTCCCATACTTGTTAGAGGTGGACAAGCTCTTCTATTTGAACACCTCTCTCAGTTATAAATACTCAAAGTATATACTAATTTTATGTTCTTTAGCTAATAACATCCGTTGGAGATTAGTGATTATGCAGAATGAATCTTTATTGTATCAAATTTCCAGTCTAGAGTGGAAATCATCCAATTCCTAAAAAGAATTTGATGATTCTTCATTTTAGTGCTTTCTCACTAAAATCCAGTTTAGAGCAATACCTAAGAGCTTTTCTGAAATTATAAATGACTATGAACATATGAAAGAGACAAAATAGACCTGTTGTTTGGAAAACAGTGAAGAATAAATTAGTCAAAAAGTTATACTAAAATGTCAATGAAGAGACTAAAAGTCATTATCCTTCTTGTTTTTCTTTGCTCTTTTTTAGGTTTTGCAGTCCTTCAGCTTTAGATGCTCAAGATTGAAGGAATAACTTTCTCTATCGATTCTTCGATTCTCCGAGGAGTATTTCTCTGTCTCACTCCAGGAATTTTTCAGTCAGAGGAAAATATAGCGCTATCAAAACACAATATCAACAGCTCTATTTATGTTTCTCAAATTATTGACAATTTATGTGATTTCAGAGCTGCCTTATTAAATTTGGCCTCTGAAATCTAATATTTATCCAGGAAGCCTGAAATTTACAAGATCTGCATACTTCACCCATACAGTTTTTCTCTTTAAAGTGTGTCTTTGGCAAAGGATCTGCAACAGATTTCCAGGAATAGACAGCAGCTGCTGCCCACTGCTGGAGCACAGCCCCAGAGGCCTGCTTGGGCGCCCTCTTCACTTTGTCTGCTCCGACTCTCTTCTTTTCCCCTAGGCCTGTCCAAGTCACCACAGTCTGCCACAGGTCTTAAGTTTCCAAGCTTGGAGCTGAAAACATTGACTTCTGCTTTCTCCTCATTCTATTCAATCCAATTAGTGACCAAGACCAGTCTTACTCCTAAAATATCTGTCTAGATCATGGTTATACTCAAGCTACTTTATTTAACAAAAAGCTTTCATTATTCCATGATGTTTGTAGCATAAAAATTAGTCTTTATCCTTCCATTGCAGAAGCTTCATATCTTCACTCAAATTGACATTTAGTTTTGCACTTACTTTACCCAAATATTTATTTTATGCTTCCTGAAAACCAAGTTCCTAGAGGCTTCTTGCTTAAAAGCAATGCTAACTTGTGCCAGTTTCTGCCATTATCTTATGTTAATTAAAAATTATTTAACAATGAGTTAGATGTGGCACACTTACAGTCACATGTGTTTAGAAGGCTGAGGTAGGAGGATCATGAGTGTCGAACCAGCCTGGGGAATTTAATAAGAACCTATCTCAAAATAGAAAGGATTGGGATGTCAAACAGTCACAGAGCACTTGCCTGCACTGTGACCCTGTTTTCAATCCTCAGTACTGCAAAGAGAAACAAAGACAAAACAAATGACAGCATTGTACGAAAAGACCATATGCTTACTGTCTGTTCCTCAGTTGATAGTCATTTGGGTTGTTTCCAAGATTCAGCTATGACAATTTGCACTGCTATCAACATGGGTGCATATATATCTCTGTGATATGTTTTTAATTGTTCCAGGAAGACATCCAGGAGGGAAATAGCTTGTTTGAGTGGAACTCCTAATCTTAATTTTTTGAGAAATCTGAAGTGGTTGAACCATCCTGCATTTCAACAGTGGAGAAAGGTTCCTTTTTTCCCACAGCCTTTGCCAGCATTTGTTACTGGTTGATTTCTTCATGATAGTCATTCTTTCTGGAAATGGAATCTTAGTATTATTTAATTTGCATCTTTCAAGTGACCAGTGATTTTGAACATTTTTTCTTATATCTATTTGCCTCTTGTATTTCTTCCTCTGAGAAGTGTTTATTCATCTCAAATCCTCAGTTTTGGATTGGGTCTTTTAATTTGGGGAGGGGCATGTCTGGTTTTTTTCTTTAATTCTTAATGTGTTCCCAGAATAAGCCCTTCATCTAAGGGACAGTTCATTGAAATTTTTTCTCGTTCTGTGGGTTTTATTTTCACTGTTTTGGTGATTTCCTTAGAGGTGCAAAAGTTTTAAATAAGAAGAGATCCTAGTTGTTGATTTTTTAAAGTACTTCCAGCTACTTGCCAGATTGCTCAGTTGTTTAAGTGCCTGATAGGGCAAACCCAGTCAGGCCCAGAGGACCGCAGTTAGATCCTCAATTCCCCATGCCTTACCAGATCCACTGTTAGGGAAGCCTGAGCCAGCCAGTAAAAGAAAAAAAGCCTTCTACAGTACTTCCCATCCAGTCTGTTTTTTTGTTCATGTACTCTTTGTCTATCCCTATATCCTCAATATGTCTATCTACTTTCTCTTCCAGTAGATTTAGTATTTCTGTTCTAACAGACCTTTAATCCATTCTGACTTTAGCTTATTACATAGCAATATGGCTATAGTTTTAGTCCTTAGCATGTGGAAATTCAGTTTTGAAGCACCATCTATAAAGAGGCTATATTTCTTCCAGTGAACGTATTTGGGCCCTTTGTCAAAGATAAGGTGTCTAAGTGTGTTTATAGTTGTGTCTACATCTTCTAATCTGTTCCACTGGTGCTCAGGTCTGTTTTATGCCAGTTCCATGCTGATTTTATCAGAGGAGATTTGCAGTATAATTTCAAGTCAGGAATTGTGATGCCTCCTGCCTTACCTTCTTTCATTGGCCAGGATTGCCTTTGCTATTCTAGGTCTTTCCCAGTTCCAAATGAAATTTTGGAGTGCTTTCTCTAGATCTATGAGGTGTGCTAGTGATATTTTTATGGGCATTTAATTAAATAGGTGTAACAGTTTTGGGAGTATGGCTGCTTTTACAATGTTGGTTTTTTTCATCCATAAGCAAAGGATGTATTTCCATTTTCTAATATCATTTTCAATGCATAGATTTTTTTTTTACTCTTTTTGTTAGATTCATTTTTAAAGATTTTATTGTTTTTCGATGCTATTGTGAAGGGTATGGTTTCCGTATGTGCTATTGCTTCTCCAAATAGTCTTTTTATGTCATTTACATTGTCTCCTGCATTTTCATTGATATCTATCAGTCTTCTATTGTTCTTCTTTGAATAACCTTGTAACTGTTCCATTGTTATTTACTGGTTCCTTGCTATGTTTGCAAGATCTTTCCTTTCATAATCACTAGCTGCCATATTGTCTTCAAGGGCTCAAAGTCTATTTTTATTTTTGTTCAAATGATTTTGCCAGCTTTCAGTGGAATTTTTAATTTCCTGGATTTCTTTGAATCTCTTTCATGCATTTTATTTTTTCCTAAATTTATTCACGGTTTCCATGATTTTCCCATGTGCCTCTGTTTTTTAATACATTTTCTTTATATACACAGAGCAATTCTTTCATTATGTTTATCATTTTTTTTAACCTGAGAGATTATTTCTGGTCCAATTTCCTCGATAGCCATATGGATTTGTTTCTTTACTTCAGTTGCTATCATTTTAGAAATTTTAGGTATGTTTTTTTCAATTTCTTCTATGTGGATGTCTCCTGTAGTTGTTCTGGGTTGGCTGGATTTCTGAGAACGCATTTTGCTTCTTCATTTTGTCATTTTTTATTTCAAAAATTGTTTTTCTGTGCTGATCTTTGTGATCTTTTTGTAGTATGTAGTTGTATCACTAGTACCAAGGCCTCTCTAGGAGAAGCCTGTTCTTCAGGGATGTCTTCTGTGTGCAGAAGATTCTTGATTTGTGTTTTTCTCAAGATCCTATGTCCCAATTAGTTAACAGTGGGATGTTAGTATCTGTTTGGCTCAGTCCCCAGTCTTTTATTAGGGCTTTTGAAAGGTTACTACTCCAGAGCTTATCAGATTGTTATAGAAGGGAGTACAACTGATTACTATAGATATTACATTCAAGCTGAAATAGCACATTTAGAAAAACACACTAGCATCAAGAATAATTTAGAAACTGAAAACTATTAATTTTGTACTTTAGACCACAGGAGCAATGTCTATAGTTACATAATAGAAGCAATTGTAAATTAGTAGTTTGTATGCAAAGTGTTGGCTATTGCAGACTGTTTTTTCCCTACGGTGGGGAAATTTAGGGAAGATAGTGCATGAAGCAAAGATAACTGGAAAGACAGCAGAGGCAAGGCTGGAGCACAAAGGATGGTCGAGCAAGATGTGGGAAACGAGATACAGGGGTAGCAAAGAAAGTACAAAGGGGCGCTTGAGGGACTACTGTAAATTGGTCTCTGGGTTTGGTGAGTAGGATTAGTTTTCTGTGGCTGGAGTTCTTCCTAGCATTTAGGAAAAAAAGGAAAACAGAAAGAAAGAAAAAAGTAAAGAAGAAGAAAAAGAAAGAAAACCAGTTAAGGAAACAGAAAAGAGGAAAAGAATATAAGACAAACATAAAGATAAAATAAAATTATATTTCAAAAACGCACGCAGTCCACCTGCTTGCTTTTATCCTGTGTGTCTTTGTCCCTGAGTCCAGTGCTCATTCACCTAACTTGTCATCTATTTGCTTATGTTTCTAACTTTTCTATCTCAGTACTTTCACCTGTCCATCCTGTGTACCCTAGTTGGAATTCTACTGTGTGGCTGGCCTTCTCCAAGTGGCTTGATTATGGGGTAGGCAGAGAGACCAGACACCTTAATTCCTTAGGAAGGCTGGCTGTCAAGTCCGGGATTCTTCCTGGGCTGGTTTCCTGTCCTGTGGTGTACAAGGAAGGACTAGATACCTGAATTTCTTTACCAGAGCTGGTTGCTGAGTCCCAGATCTAAATACATAGTTTTACAAAAATCGAAATTTACTGCATCTTCTTTAATTCACCTTTTAACCATTGTGTCATTGAACAGAATTCCATGTTTATTCTTCTGTATCTTGCCCACCAAATGCATTAATGTTTAACTATCCTAGCTTCTGTTTTAATCACTGAAGTTGTTGGATTACTCATTTGTCATATTTAAGAAAGTTAAGACAGAGTAACAAATGACTCATGGTTTTAGTGGTCTGGGGCTATGATCACCTGGCTCCAGGGCTTAAGGTCTGGGAAGAGCCAGAAACATCATGGTGGGAGGGTGTGGCTGAGGAGGGCTGCTCACCACATGGCTTCCCAGAAGCAGAGTGACAGGGACAGATCCAGAGAGGAAAGATCAGACATGTCGCAAGGTCCCACCCCTGTCATCCACCAAGACATACCCCAAAGTGCACTTTCCTAATCTCCTAGATGTCTTTAAAGCCAGCCAGCTTGATAATCAAGATTTACTAGCTCAGTTGGCTTAAATATTTTTCTTTTACAATCTTAAACAAAATTCCCTATAAACTTTATGAAGCTAAAGCCTCACAAACCCTTTTCATTTCTTAGAATACTTACAAGAGAAATGGTTTCTTTAACATCTTTAGTGTTCTTATCATTTACATTTTTAAACTTAATAATTCTCATTTTTCTTCTTTGGACTGAGTTTAACTTTTTTGTTTTTATTAAGGTTTGAAGATTAAGTTCAGAGGTCATCACCTAGATGGGATCTGACCCGAGTTAAAGACCAAATTCAGAGATTCTTTCTGGCTCTTTAGAGTACTCATATAATGCTTGCTAATGTCAACCAGATGTATATGTGCTATACATCTATGAGATGTATTCTCTGTTCTCTGATTAAATCAGCGAGGTCACTTCTCAAAGAACTGCTTATCAAGGTTAAGTTCTGGTACTGCCGTATGCTTTATATAATTAGATTTGCCTGTTCTGCTTCCAAAGGCCATTTTTAAAGGTACATTTGATCAGTTATTAAGGTAATTCACCACTGAATTGTTTATTTTATTTTATTTTATTTCTTTTAATGAAAAAGATACTTATTTATCAGGGACTTGGCCTATCCCTCTATCTCCTAAAATGCGCTATGGTAAAAGATTAAATAAAAGAGACAATGTAACATGTTTTTTTGTGGTGTCTAGGAAGGTTAGAATCTCCCTAGGAGATAAGGCCATTATTTCTCTGGAGCACCCATACTTGTTGGATTTTAGACATGTTCGGGCAGCACAGGAAGTGGAGGGCATATCTACTGTCAAAACTCATGACAGTGAGCAGACCTTGGAAAGCTAGAACAAGGGCACCAAGTCTGCCAGTGAAGAGAACCATTTGGTCTCCAAGGTTGGCAGTTTTATTGCTCTGGACTAGGGAGTTACAGCAGCCTGTAACTCAGCTGTAGAGTTATCTTGTCTTCTGAGACTGTGAACATGAGCTTTTCAAATACTGCCAGAGGTCCCTTCATGGTCAGCAGTTTGATCCTTGTGCAGTCTGGTCCCCAGACTGAGCTCCTTTGGTGTGGATAGCTCTGTGTTAGGTAAGTAGAATGTCCCACTGCCACCCAGAAGCTTGCAGTTTATAGAGATGGCAGACTTGTAAACACCTAGATTCCTTCACTGTGAAGTATATAGCAGTAGAAACATATTCATGGGAGAACACCTGGTATCTCTGGAGAAATTAGGAAAGACTGTTAGGTTACGGCAGAGTTATATTTTGTAGGATAGATAAGAGTTCTACAGAAATTGAATGGTACAAAGTATAGGGAAGAGTGAAAGTGGTATGTTCAAAAACAATCAAACCTGTAACAACACGGTATATTTAGGAAACCACATATAGGGTAAATTAGTGATGTTTGCTATCAGGAGAGGACGTGGGAGGAGATAAAGTTCTACAGGAAATCACTGGCTTGCTCTTAGCCTTGTGTTGTTATTCACTCAGGCTTGACTGTGTCAAACTCTTAACTGGACATTAGTTTCATAGAAAGATTAATCAGTAACATGGTGATTGGACTTCAAGTTGGAAATGGAAACACAGAGACCAGTTAGAAGACAATTATAACTGCCTGTGCAAAAAAAATAAGAGTTTAAGATGAGACAGTGACAGTGGCTGAACCAAGGTGAAAGTTGTGAAGTCTTGAATCATGCAAACTGAAACTGGAACTAAAAGCTCAGAGCTGTGGTTGGGTAATCCAAGAGGCTTCCATAGAGAAACCAAAATTGAGAACCAGTTGTTCTGAGATGGATCTGTAAGTCAAAGCTGAGTGCAGAATAGAAACTACATGAAATGCAATCCTGGGGAAACTGAAGAAAATCCTGCAGCTGTGGGAAACCCGTGAGTTTTCTAAAAGGAACAAATAGATAACATCACTATGAATATTGCATGTAAACCATAAAATTAAATGTACTCCAACTGCAAAATCTGCTATCAAGAGGAGTGCCTGAGAGAAAAAAAAATGCTGAATGGGCAGCATAGCAATTGTGACCTAGGTGTGAAAATTACATTTCAAATAAAACATTTACTTTTCCTGGGCAACACCTGTGGCAATGAACATTTCTCTAATTTCATTGCCTTTTTCGTATTCCTGGAAAGGAGAAATTTGAAACCTGTCCCTTCCTTACTGGGATAAAAGGGGCAAAATTATGTCATTCATAGATAATGAACACCACACTTCTAAGTGTTAATGTTTGCCAGTGCCTCCTACTTTTTTTTTTTTTTAGCAAAGCTATATTTTATTCTACACTTCCAACTTTTCTAAGTGTCTTTCACTTCTGTTGGTGTGGAATTTTAGTTGTATAATGCTGTATGTAACAAACCACTTAACAACTTAGTGGCTTAAAATAAGGCTAATAGTCTCTTTGTAAGTCTGTAACTTAGCCAGAGCTTGGTGGGACAACATGTTTCTGGTCCATTTGATGTTGGTATAGGAAACTGAAGGTGTAGGATGGAATTGTCTGAATGCTCCCAACTCACATGTCTGGTAATTAATACTTGGGAAACTAGAACAGCTGGGTCTGGAACAAAAGAGGCTCCATGCCCATCCCTCTCTTTCTGTATGTGATATCTACATTATTATGGTGGCAGAGTAGCTGGAATTCTTTGATATGTAGATGGAAGTCTCCTAAAAGTATGTCTTTCAGAGCTTGCAGAAGTCAAGAAAGAGCTATAGTGCCTTTTCTTATATATCTTAGAAGATAAAGAATATCTCTTTTGGTACATTTAGATGGTCAGAAACAAATCATCAACATCAATCTAGGGAGGGAAGTTAGACCCCACCTCATGTGGAAGGAATATAAAATGATATATTTTAAAACTATAACAGTCTGGATGAGAGACAGTTTGCAGGAGGGGAGAGAAGAACTACAGCAGCTGTCCTAATTTGGTTGTAGATCCTATGTCTTAAAGATTCCTGCCAGGGTCTTTGTTGGCTCAAAATACCATTAGCATACCTGTCATACCTAGAGGAACCACTCTGTCTCAGTTACTTTTTTCTCATTTGGGAGAGTCTCCAACCTTCCCAAATTCAAGTCTCCATAACTCTGTTTGTGTCCTGTGGTCAGGCATGGCACTGATTTGTGTGATTATCTTTGATTCAAACTTTCCACAGTAAGGGGAGTTGATCAGTTCAGACCACAAATAGATTTTTCTCTTTCCTTAAAAAATTTATTTGCGGACCAATTAACAAATATTATTGAACTCTATCTACCAATTTTATAGAGTTGTAGTATTTAAATAAGAAGTTGCACGCTAAGTACTTAACATATTGCACAGCACATGGTTAGTACTTAATAAATGTTAACCATCATTAATAGTGTTAGAAACAGACACATTTAGGATGTTGTTGTGTTACTGGATTCAGAGGAACAGTGTGCCTGCTTTTAGTCTTTGGTCTTTGGCATCCCTGTAGAGTTGAGCCAGGGAAGGCCCATCAGGTCCAGGAGAACTTGGAGTCCCAGGATGACACTGGGGTGATTGGACTATTTTCTGTGCATGCTATACAGCCTTTGGCAAGGAGATGGCAGGATTTTCTTTCAAATAAAGTGGACTTCTGTGCAGTTCTTGGGAAAACAAGGTGTTTTTCCTTTGTTGCTGAGCTGAGTTTCCAAAGAGCTTCTTGTAGAAGCAGAGAATGAAATGCTTGACTTTTTAATAACAACCTGATTTGATAATTAGACATTCCAGGAAAAAAAATCCTTTGGTAGAATTGCCTACATTTTAATTTTACAGTGAAAGAGTCTTTTGTTTTCTTTGTTCTTCCTATTCTATTGTGCTAATGGAAGAAGCTATTTGGAAGCTTGGAGCTCTTGTAATACACTTCAGTGTTGATCACGTGTTTCAAGATTTGTCTTCAAAGATCTCAAGAAAAGTGGACCGATTGCCTGAAAGGCCAGCTTCCAGTATATTCCAGACAGTTTCCACTTGAGATACCTTCAGACTTCAAACTGTCATCCAGTGCTTCAGATTTCTATCTGTCTTTGCAATAGAGAGTTTTGAAATAGGTG
>PVKN010028012.1:0-13370 GCA_004027915.1 Capromys pilorides
GGAGAGAGGGAGAGAGGGAGATGTCCAGATGAATCAGATTCCTTGGCTGGTCTGGTGGCTGCCTGCACCACCAGCATCTGCGTCACAAGGTTCCTGACCTTCCATGGTGGCACCTCCCCCAGTGGCCTCCTGCTCTCTCTCCTGCTTCGGAGGGGGCTGGGTTCCTTATCAGCCCCCGAATTCACCCGAGTAAGTTGTCTCCTGCGACCCTGCCCGCCCTTGGCTAAATGAATGCTGTGTCGCCCAGATAATTCCAAAGCCATAAAGATGATATTAAGAAGAAGTGGGGAGTCGGGCGGACACAGGAGGGATGGTGGGAGAGGAGGAGATTACAGAGATGGAGGCGGACCCGCGGGCCTGACCTCCTTATCTGACCCACAGCAGGCTGGCCAGGGGGCTTTCTCTCTCTGGGGGGAAGGGCTGCCTAGTCCCCTCTCCCCCAGCAGGAGGCCCAGGGAGGACCCTCCGCAGGGTGCAGCTGCAGAGCCTGTGGGGGAGGGTGATTCCTGCGCTGGGGGCCTTGAGGACTGCCTTGCCCCGGGGAACAGAGGCAACAGCACAGCCAGGGCAAGGGGCGTCGCAGCATGCTAGGGTACAGCGTGGAAGACCCTGGGCGATGTGGCCTTTGTGAACATGGACTCAGAGGAGATGGCACAGCTCCTGGCTACGCCAGAAAGAGATAGGTGAGCAGGAGAGACCTCTCTAAGCCACCACCCTGCGGGATGCCACCTCCTCCCTTCTAATCCCCAAATGACCCTGTGGGTTAAGGGCCCCATTCTTCCCATTTCATAGATAGGCAAATTGAGGCTTCAGCTCGGCTCACTGCTTGCTGTTCTTCCCTGACAGGAACACAGGCAAAGAGTGAGGAACAAAGAGGCCCATGGGATGGCTTTCAGGCTGGTGGACCCAGGCCACTTCCCACTGTCCTCAGATGAGGAGCCTGGTGTTCACACAGACCTTCCTGGAGGGCTGCAGCTGCAGGAGTGAAGAGCGGCGTCCTCAGGCTGTTTGTCGTGCTGGATCGAGCAGTGGAAAAAACGCAAGTCCTGGGACAGCGGACCTGGGTGTCCGTCTCTGCAGAGGGGGCAGTGGTGGTGGCTCTGAGTGGCCACTGTGTTCCCGAGAATGAGTTCATCGTTCAGATAGACGAGCCTTTGCCTAAAAATGGGGACTATGGTCACGGATATCAGCCGCCAGTGTATGCAAACCCACACACCCTGCCCTGCCCACGTCATCCTGTGTAGAGCGATCCCAGACGCCCTGTGCCTCAGTTTCCCCAGGTGTAAAGGCATTTCATCAGGAGTGGACAGGGCACCAGCACATGGTTGGGAACACAGTGGGACTTCATGTGGCCCTGTCTCCCTCAAGGCCTAGACCAAGGATGCAGGCGACACCGGAGGTAAACTGCTGGCCCTGGAGGGCTGCCGTGGTCACGGCTGGGCCTGGCCTGGACAAAGGGGAAGCTCCCCTGTGACTGCCACAGGTCCCTCGTCAGACCAGGAAACCACCTCGAAGGTTGACACACTTTGCCACAGCGACGTGCGCAGGCCAGGGGCCTGGGGACTGCTGATCATGAAGCATTCGGTCCATTTCCCTCCTAAACATGGTGTCCTGGGTGACAAAGTGAAACACTCTGTGTGTGTGTGTGTGTGTGTGTGTGTGTGTGTGTGTGTGTGTATGTGCGTGTGTGTGTATGTGTGTGTGCGCGTGTGCATGTGCGTATGTGCACGCACTTGTGTGCAAGCATGTGCACTAAGGCATCAAAGACTGTCCGGCACTCTAGCTAGAGATTAGAGGACCATCCAGCCCCGGCCCTGGACACTTCCGGTCCTCCAAGTCATACTGAGACACAAGGACAGGGCCACAGTGGCTTTTTCAGTTTCCAAGGTGCCAGCCCAAAGTGTCTGGGGAGAAAGGGGCCAGTCCAAGGCTGTGGGTCTCAAGCGCTGAGTCTGAGGGCAGTGAGAGATGGACCGAGACAGACAGGAAGAGAGGGCGACAGACAGAGAGACGGAGAGGCTAAGCAAAGGACACCAAGCTGCAGAAAGAGACCAGAGACTGCAGGGCAGAGGAGACGGAGAGGCAGAGGCAGAAAGACAAGCGGACGCAGACAGGAGGCCAGTCAGAGCCTCCATGCAGAAAGGGAGGCAGAGCGTGGGGGGACCTTGCACCCCACAGCTGTCCCCTCCCCAGGTACCAGCCCCGCGGCCTGCCTTCTGTGCCTTCCGCCCTCTCTCCCGCATCTCCCACCCTGAGGTGCCCCCTTCCTCCTGTCCTCTCCCAGGCCCACGCCCCTACTCTCCCTCCAGCTTTGGGCCTAGGGTTTTCTGGTGCCTTTGTGGCCTTCCTGGGAGCGTGGGGTCAGTTTGGGTGGAGGTGGCCAGGCTGGGCTAGTGTGGCAGTGCCCGCGAGGGCCTCTGTGCCCAGCCCAGCTGTGGCCTCGGAGGAGCTCAGGGTGGGAGTGGGGCCCAGGCAGCTAGTTCTAACCCCTGCCACTCTCCCAATCCTGAGCCTGGATCTGAGGGGTGACGGGGTCTGAGCCCCCACACTCGCCTGCCTCATGGTCCAGGAAGGCCGTGTCCTTCTCAGGGCCACAAGGGCAGGATTCCCTGCCAGACAGGAGAGGCGGCCTTGGGTCCTAGGCCAGACTCAGTTCCAGGCTCCCCCCAGATCCAGGCTAGGACATCAAACTCTGTGCACAGACCACGAGGCCAGCTGTGTGGATTCAGGGGGCAGCTGGTGCTCTCTGTGTCCTCCTTGCATGCTGGGAGCACAGGGCCACCTCCTTGTCACTGGGGCCTCAGTCTGTGGGGCCTGGGTGGTGCACGTGCCCAGTGCTGAGACCACCACGAGCCCCTCGGAGCACAGGGACCCTCTGCATCCTGTATCTTCTGCCATCTGCACGCCCACAGAACGTTTGAGCACCAAGCAGCCTTCAGCGCGACCCCTGTCCTGCTGCCACTCTCATGGGACAGGGGCCCTGCCCATGGCCATCCTGAACTTCCTTCCTTCCATCCTGGAAGCTCAGGGCTCAGAGCTCACAGCCTGGGCTCCATCTGTCACCTTCCACCCACCTTCGCCCCTAAGTCCCTGTGTCCTGGGACAGGGATTTCTCTGGGTGACACATCCAACCCGGACCCCCTCCACCCTCAGCTCCAGCTGACCACAGACTCTGAGAAGCGTACTGTCCCTGCTTGGTGGGGAGAGACTGTCAGGAGAGGACATCGAGGCCCAGAAGTCCATTTGGAGGCTGTGGGGTCCGCCACCCCGTGCATGGAAGCCCCGTGCTTCCTCCCGGCGAAGTCAAGGCCAGGAAAGCTGGTCATTATGTCTCAACATGGACCATTTTACTCTTTGCCGCAGGGGTTCCAGACTTCTCAGAACCCGCAAAGCCAAGGGTAGAACTTCCCCAGCGTGGGAAGACTGCAGGCCAGAGCTCTCTACGGGCCCAGCAGAGAGCAGCTCTGGCTCCTTGTCTAGCAGCGTCTAGTCCAGCCCTGAAGTGTTAAGTCATCAGCACCAGGGTTCTAAAAGCCATGCCTGGCCCCACGCCAGGGCTGGGAGGTGGGTAGGGCTCTGTCTGCCTCCCACCCACGCTGCTGCGTGCTGCTGCAGGTGTCTGCGGGGCGAGGCTTGGGACACCGGGGGCGGGGGTCACCAGCGGCCTCTGCACAGCGTCCACACTCCAGCCCCCTCGTCTTTCACACCCCGGCTTTACACCCCACCCTTCCCCACCTGTCTATTTTAAGTTCTCTGAAAACACCTTTTCCCAGAGAAAGTCAAAGCCGAGTCTGGCATCCCTCTTTTCCAAGCAAGGATGGGGGGGACCAGAAAAGCCCTGACCTGAGGAAGTGACCAAGGAGACGGGCATGGCCAGTGGAGCCTACAGGACCTGTGCCCAGCTGGGCACAGATGGGACACTGGGCAGGGGCAAGGGGCAGCTGCAGCCACCCCGAGCCTCAGCTGCCTCGTTAGCTCCTCATTGTCTCCCGGTGGCTCAGCCCAGCCGCCCTTCTGTCATCTCCACGTGCCCCCTCAGCCCGCAGCCCTGCCCCACAGCTCCAGAGGGAGCCCGGGTGAGGGGTCTCCACAGCCTCCCTACGCTGGGGGCTGAGCCAAAGCTGGGGGCTGCAGGCAGGCGAGTGGGTGGGTGGGAAGGAGGGTGTCGGCTGGAGGGGCCAGGAGGGGGGTGTCAGAGTCTATAAATCACACCCCACTGCGCTCCTGTTTAACACACACTTCTCCGACGAGCTGTCAGTGAAACCGTTAATTAATTAGCTAATCCCTCAATGAAGTGGATTCTAAATGGGCCTCCTCCTCCCAACCTCCCATTTAGATAATTGCTGTGGAGGGATCTTTTGTGAGAGCCATTTTCTCCAACAGGCATGGCCGTGGCACACGGAGGGGGATGAATTTCAAGAAGGGGTCAGCCTGCCCTCCCCACAGCTCCTATTGAGGGGAGACCCTCTCTGGAGCCAGGGAGAAACCGGCAAAAGCTGGTTCCATTGGTCGTTGGGGCGGGAAGAGGGGTAGGTGCTGGCTACTGAGCTCTGGCATTTGCAGCCTGGTTTTTGACCCCACAGAATTTCAATTCTAGGGACGTCTTCCTGGACAACGACACCGACCATGAATGGCACTGATGTGGATGTGGCCATCACAGCCCAGATGATGCTGACCACAGGCCAGGCCACCTAGCTGCGTCCTCCGTGCTCCTGACCTTGTTCGTCCTTGTGGGACCACGGAGCCCTGCTCCAGTGGGGAAGCACCCTACCCAAGGTCACTCTGGAGGGGCGCGTGGCACAGAGGGGAATGAAATATGGGTGCCTGAGCCCACAGCCGCCCTCTGCTCAAGGAGGAGATCTTTTGTGGCTCTGGGCCTCAGAGGGACGCCAAGACGAGTGGAAAGGGATGGGGTCCATTTCAAGTCACACGGGCACAGTAAGGGACATCTGATGCATGAATGAGCAAACGGGTAAGTGAAAGGTGCGCAGAACCCGAGGGGCCTAGCGCCCAGGGCTGTGCCTGGCCAGTGCCCTCCCGATGCTAAGTCAAAGTGCTGGAAAAGATACAGGAACAGCCTAGGTGCAGGCTAGCGGCTTTGACCTGCCCACCATCCCTCCACCCGGGGTGCTTGGCCCTCACCTGGTCCCAGACCCTGTGGTGGCCCTGGCACTGGCCCTAGCCCGAAGCTCCGGAGGAGCACTGTGTAAGCCTGGACGATCGGAATCCATGAGCCCTGTCCCTGGGCGTAACGGATGAGCCAGGGATGGGCCTGGGACCCAAGCCAGGATGAGAAGATGCGCCTCTAGGCTCTCTACAGGAACAACCCTGAAGGGCCTCTTCCCAAGCCCTGGGAGCCCCACGCTCCTAGGATGCCCACCTGAAGTCGATGGTGGCCGTGTTGCCACCAGGAATAGAACCCCAGAGCTACCCCAGTAGCCAGCGCTGCTCTCGGCGCCCCTGGGTCCAGCCGAGCCTGAAGCCTGGGTACGCGTGGCTTTGCTCTCAGTTATTGAAGGTTTTGTTGCTGTGGGTGATACAGCTCGCCACCACCAGCATCCATTTTCCTCCTGTGCCTTAGCAACAGCAGGATCCTGGCTTGGTTGGCAGCATCTGCAGGGCCAGCTGAGAGACCTGTCCAGCCTTTCTTAATAGTTCTGGGCAGCCGTGTGTCCCGGTCCTGGGCAGTCCTTGCGGGAGACGTCTTTCCCAAAGAAAAAGGCCAGATCCCAGGAGAAAGCTCTTTGCCCTTTTCCTTTCCATCTTTTTTTTTTCTTCCTGGATAACAAACACATTGCTTATCTTGGAATTTCTAGTTATATATTGCAAATAAACCCCCGGAGAATAGAAGCGCTTGTCCTCACATTTGCGTCGCGTGCAGCTGAACACAACCCTGATGGCAGAGCGGGACTTGTTTGTGACTAAAAACTTCAGCCCTGATGTGTGCTCTGCAGGAGACCAGGAGACCAAAGGAAAGCAAGAAGAAAACATCCGCTGGGGAAACAGGGCGTGGCGCCAGGAAGGGGCGTGGCGCCAGGAAGGGGGGTTGCCCTCTCAGTTTGCTCCAAGATGATCACCGGGCTCGCTCTCCCTTACCTAGCAAAGAACTACCTGCAAGGACTATTAAGTAGACAGACTGACTTCAAGAAATATTTCAAAATGGGGAGGAGGACAGGGCTACAGAAGAAGCCTCTCCTAGCTCCGCCCACACCAGGCCAGAGCCAGCTGGATGAGCCGCTCTCGGCCTCAAGTGTTGTTAAGAGCTTGTCACCTACAAGATGCCAGCCACATCCTCTGACCAGTCAGGGCCTCCTCGCTAGTGAGAGCCCACAGGTCCCAGGCGCCAGTGACGAGCTGCTGTTCTAGAACACACACAAGGGAGCAGCATCCTAAGGATCTTGGTCTTCTGGGGGCTACTCCAGGGCCAAGAGCTGGAAGACCAAGGACAGAGCTGTTTGCGCGGGAACCCAGTTCTGGCAAAGGGACTGGCTAGCCTCAGGGGAACACCCCTCCAACACCCGTGTCCCCCCCCCCCCCCCTCGAGATATCTCATCAACCACTGCTCTGCAAGAGAGCAAGTTCAGGGCCCGCAAGATAGCTCAGCGGACTAACGCCCCCGCTCAGACAAGCTTAGGCAAGCTCAGGGTCTGCAGTTCAGTCCCCAACACCACATTCCCCAGGGCAGGCTGAGCTGGCCAGAGTCCGGGCGTAGCGGCACACACCTGTAATCCCAGCGCTGGAGAGGCTGGAAACAGGAGGCTCACCATGAGTCCAGGCTGTGTAGTAAGACTCTGCAACAACCAAATACATTAAAGCAAAAGAGAGAGAGCAAGCTCAAAGCTTAGCGACAGAATGTCAGAATAGCATCCCTAGCGACATTCAGGACCACGTTCTTTCAGATGCTCCACCATAGAATCTTAGAATAATACAATTCTACGATAGTAGATCAAGAGACTGCGAAATTCTAGCCTCATGAGGCACAGATTTTAACACTGACGAAATCTGTAAAAGTTGAACTTTAGAAATTTAATCACTGTCCCTTATAGAACCCAAGCATCAAAAAATGTTACACAATGTAATGAGCAGCAATTCTGGCAGGTGGAGCTAATTAGTTTTATAAGTACTAAATGGAAGGGTGTCAGATTTTTGAAGTTTTAGAATTGTGTAAGATCAGAAAACACAGAATTTTAGACTAGTCAATTACAAGACTCAAAAATAAAAATAGCAAGTGTGAGAACCGCTGAATTTTAAAATCTAGAATTAACACTCACATGTCAGAGTCACGAGGACTTTAGAGCTCACCCCGCTCACCTTTGACCAGAGACAGCTGCTTCTCCAGCAAACCTGACAGGAGTCCCCAGCCCACAGCACCCCCACAGTGAGGCCAGCAGGAATAGGTGTTTCAAAGAAGCAAGCAAAGTGGGGCTTTTAAAAAATGGAATGACAGGCCAGTGAGATGGCTCAATGGTCTAAAGAGCCTTTAGGCAAGCTTAGGCAATCACAGGGACCGTGGTTCAATCCCCAGCACCACATGCTGCGCCAGCCCCACCCCCAGGGCAGGCTGAGCCCGCTGTAACATAAATAAGTAAACAAATAAAGTTAAAAAAATGGAATCACTAACAGGAGAGAAATACAGCGTATTGTTCCCAAAGGGAAATCAGTGATCTCATTCATCCAACAGAAAGCAGAGAGATAGTAATAAAAAAAAAACATAAAATGGCTAAAATATTTTAAGCTATAAAAATTACAATAAATGTAAATGGCTGAAAATTATGTATTAAAAGATCAAGATTCTCAGATCAGGTAAAATATAAAATTGGCTGCCTGTTGGCTGTTTGAAAGATGATGCAGAAAGTTGAAAAGCAAGCTGTGCATAGTGGTACACACCCTCAATCCTAGCTACTCGGAGGCAGGAGGATGGCTTTTGCCCAAAGTTCAAGACCAGCCTGGGAAAAGAAGGAAGAGAGGGAGGGAGGGATGGAGGGAGGGAAGAAGGGACAGAGGGAGGGAGAGAGGGAGAGAGGGAGGAGGCAGGCAGGCAGGAAAGAAGGAAGGAAGGAAGGAAGGAAGGAAGGAAGGAAGAAATCAAAGCTGGTATAGCCATATTAATAACATACACAACTTAAGTAGGAAGACTTTAGAATCAGAGTAGGTGCCAAGAGGATGTTTGATGAATGAATGAATGATGCCATCCAAGGATGAGAACTTAGTCTTGACTAAGGGTACCCACTGTGAGAGGCTGGGTAAACTGACCCCTGCCCTTGCTGCCTGCCCCAGGATGCCCACAGCCTCTTCTCCAGAGCCTATGACTATGACCTTCCACGGCAGAGAGGACCCGGCAGACAAGACTGAAGTTATATCCTAAAGAGCAGGAGGTTGTTCCGGTTCGCTCTGGCTGTGGATGCAATCCGACTGCGTGGCAGTTTACAGGAAGGAGCTTTCTGGGGTTGGAGAAGCAGACAGGGAGCAGGAGAAGCGATCCGCCGTGGCTGGGGTGGACAGGGCACACGGGGAGAGCAGGGGATGGAACAAGGTCACGCTCTGGAAGCAAAGACGGGTGTCCAGTGGGCAGCCAGCAGCAACGGGACCTCACTCAGCCACCACAAGGGACAGCGTCTGGCCCATCTCAAGGGTGAGCTCGAGCAAGGCTTTCACCCCAAAGCCCCCAGGTTGAAGAACTGCAGATGCCTCCCTGGCTTTGGCCTTGGGAAACCCCAGGACCCGTCAAGGCTGCTGACCTCTGGCCTACAGAATTGTGAGAAAACAAACATGGAGCCAGCAAGCCCATAGTACCTTGCTAGGCCACAATCAGAAGTGAAGACATTTGCTCTTCAAACAGAGTACAGAATCCGCCTCCCAGCCGCGAGTCTCCCACTGGCCTGCTTTGCTGTCTCAGGCCTCCTGTGACCCTGCTCAGCCATCCGCTAGGCACCTCTTGAACATTTTCAATCAATTATCACCTTGTTTCGAGGGCTCTTCATTCCTCTGGGGCAACGATCCCCAGATGTTTGTAGGATGCGTTCCTGGATAGCTGCCCCACCCGGGATGCCCCTGGGCTCCTTCCCCTGACCCTATCCCTGGATGGTCATGGTGCTGCTCTGCTTCAGGCCAGCACCTGAGAACACCTACTGTGACGTCACTTCTCAGCTGGAACTTTTCCACAGGCTCCCAGGACATCTCAGTGAAAGGTCTCAATTCTTTAGCCCGGCATTCAAGATCTTGCCTGGTCTGCCTTTCAGCCTCAGCCTCAAAATGGGGTGGCGATGGGAGTCCCCCAGTATATCTCCATTAAGCAGGTAGCTGTCATATAGCCATACTTTCCTGGCACTATTTATCTTGCTTGAAATGCTTCCAGTCTTCTACATTCACCAACACCCTGTGTCTTCAAATATTCTCCAGAGAAATGACAGACTCACAACCATCCTGTAGATTTTGACTCCTGAGTATCTGAAATCATCCACCTCCTGCATCTCCACTGACCCCCTTCCCTGGCCCCAAATTGCCATCCTCTCTCCCCTAGGTAACTGGTCTCCCAGCTTCTACTCACTCTGCTCTACACACAGTGACTACGACAGGGACCTGGATACCATGGCAGTTTCACTCACGACACCCTCTGACTTAAAGCCCTCCTGGCCCAGCCTGCTTTTAGGACAAAATTAATCCCTTCCTAGCAGACCTAGTGTGATCTGGGTCCCACCCCTCTGTCAGGCCTCCCTGGCCTTAGACCCTCTCTCTCACCACACACTTCCCACTAGGCACAAGCTCAAGCTAGTCTTCAACCTGAAAGTTACCTCACCCCTCGCTGATAACCACCTCTGCCAGGATGGCTGAGGGATGCTGCCCAGCAAACACCCCCACCCCACCCCCACGGTTTCATCCGCACGGGATTCCTTCTCACCCCATCACACAGCAACTGTGGACAGCAGGGTGGCCAGCTCTGCATTCTCACTCACATGGCCACTCTGGGCTTCAGGATCCTGACCAGATACTACCTGCAATCCAGCTGGCATCTGTGACAGAGGACAAAGGATATCCCAGCGTGTGTGCTGACTCTGAGGTCTTCTGCCCAGAGTGAAACCAAGAAACCCCTGTTCACACTCCGGGGGGAAAGCAGTGCTTACCCCAGGTCAGAGTGAGGGTTCATGTGCCCCCCTGAGTCCCTGGATAAGCAAGGAGAAGCCAATGCTTATGGACCACCCCGGTGACTACTCCACTTTTTTCCTTTTTTTTTTATTCCTTCCTTTAGATTTTATAGCTCCTGGATGACTTCCTTTAGCAAGCTGCCCATGACATTCTCAAGCAAGTCAGCTTCTCACAACTGGGACAAAATCCCTGACATCCAAAATGGAAAAGCAGAATGGCTCGTGGTTCAGAGGTGTCAGTCCATGGTCAGCGGGCTGCCTTGTGCTTAGGCCTACGGTGAGGTGGGAGACCACGGCCCAAGCAAACCATTCACCTCTTGGCAGCTGGGAAAAAGAGAGAGCGAGATTAGGAAACTCGACAAGGATGAAAGACAGAGCCTTCCAAAACAGCTCCCAGGGACCCACTTCTTCACTGCACCCAAGTCCACCTCCCAACAGCCAGGAGCACTTCATTAGTGCATTGAGGTACTGACCTCACCCCAACAATGAGGTCAGTACCCCATTGCCTTCAAAGAATTCCTCCTCTGAACCCTCGAGCCTTCGGGGGACATCTTTGACCCAAACCATAACATTCTCCTGCTGTTGGTGCTCCTGGCATATTTCTCATCATGAGTCACTTGGCACAGCTGAGATTTTACACTAGCTTGTGTGACTGGGTAAGCTCTCTCTCACAAGCTCGAGCCCCATCGCTCTAGGTCCTTCAGCCTGTAAGAGTCTATGCACGTGACTTCCTAGAAAAGACAAAACCATGGAGATAGGAAACAGATTTCAATGCCAGCTATGGGCTCAAAGTTCCTGGTGGAGGCTAGTGGAAATTTTAGGGCTCTAAGACTCTTCTGCATGATCTAGCACTGGTGGAAATGCGACTCTATGCATGTGTCAAAAACGATCAATCTTACAACATAAAAAGTGAATCTTAGAACTCATTTAGGCAAATAGGATCCTAGGAGGAGTGCAGAATATGGCAGAATAGGGGCTGGTGAGATGACTCAGCGGTCTAAAGCGTCTGCCCAGGTAAGCTTAGGTAACTGTAGGGACTGCGGTTCAAGACCCGGCACCACATGCGCCAGCCTCACCCCCAAGGTAGGCTGAGCTGGCCATAATATAAATAAAATTTAAAAAAAAAAAAAAAGAATATGGCAGAATGACCTACCTGTATGACAAAAAGTCTAACCCACCTCCCTACAGGAGTTAGAAGCACATCTACCCGAACAACATGGCAATGACTGGCATCCCCAAGACTAAGGTGGGAGGAGAGACACACAGGCACAGGGCCTGGTTGATGGACTTGACTCCCACCAGAGTAGGGCTGGCAATTTGTGCAACCAGAAATCAAGTGGATGAGGAGGGAGCAGCAGGGAGCCATGTCCTCGCCACCGGAATGGAAGGTCACAGGCAAGGGCAAGAAGCCCGATGGACCCAGCCAGGGAGAAGCTAGACCTGGAGACACCGCTTTGAACTGATATTCCGCTAAACATAGACCCAGATGTGCTAGGGGTGGAGCTCAATGGTGAGTACCTGCCTAGCACAAGTGCAAGGCATGGGTTTGATCCCCAGCCTAAAACACACACACACACACACACACACACACACACACACACACACACACACACAGAGTCATACCTTGGTACTCAACCACTTTGAAATTCATTGAATTTGGGGCTCGAATTTTGACTTGGTATTCATTTGGTACTCAGTTCAAGAGCTGGAGCTTGCTGGTGTTGATCGTCTGGTAACTATGTCTTGCTACCCTTTCCAATCCAAACAATTTGCTTAGTACTCCTTGGTCCCGGCATTCATTTAAGCCTCTCAGAACCAATCAATGACAATAGATAGATGGATAGGTAGATGGATGAATGGATGGGTGGATGAATGGATGGATAGGTGATGGATGGGTGGATGAGTAGATGGATGAATGGATGGGTGATGGATAGAAGGATGGACATATGGATGGGTGGATGGATAGATGGATGGATGGCTAGATGGATGGATGGACAGGTGATGGATAAATAGGTGAATAAATAGATAGGGCCAGTTGTATATAAGAAACATACAGAGGTATATGCAAATGAACGAGCCCTCATGCACACATACATTTCCTTGCTCCAAAGACCAGTGGGTTTTGGAAGCCAGGACACCCTATGGACTATGAGCCACAAACACACTTAGTGTTTAATATCATTGCAATTTTTTTAAAAAAAGAAATTCCTAGGAGAAACGGCTCATTCTTTGGCTGCAGAAGGAAACATACAGAATTATCTAGAAGTATTTCATTGTGCCAGAAAATAATGGTGTGCACAAAAAAACAAAAGCACTTAATGTTGAGGAAAAAGGAAGGGACACTGGACCCAGCTCAAAGACAGTTCTCGACGGCCAAACCTGGAACAATGGGAGCCACAAGACTAGGGAAATAGAGCTGAGTCATGGGCCGGTGAGATGGCTGAGTGGCCTAAAGCGCCTGCTTAGGCAAGCTTAGGCAACCGCAGGGACTGTGGCTCAATCCCCGGCACCACATGCTGTGCCAGCCTCACCCCCAGGGCAGGCTGAGCTGGCCATAAAATAAAATAAAATAAAAACTGAGTTATAGCCCAAAGAATACAGTATCCACGAGTTCATGCTGCTGCAAATAAATCATTGATGAAATAATTAAATTCATGGGAAAGACCAGACCAATCTCCATACAGGATTCCAAGTAATTCAGGGAAGGGCCCTGGCCCTAAGGAAATCGGTCATAACCCCTGGTCCTGCAGTGTGGGCAGCGCGGTGCCCTCGCTTCAAGGACTGCAGGGGAGAAACAGTGACTTGAGGTGGGGGCTGGTGAGGAGGATCTCAGCCCAGGTCAGGACGGGTGCCAGCCCTGGTGTTCCCACTTAGGCTGACCTCCCCAGAGGTAAGGGGGGGGGCCGTTGGACCAAGGAGTCTGAATCAAGCGTGAACTCTTGGTTGATAACCGGAACGAGTTTATGGACATCGGATCAGTAATTCTGACAGCCGCATGGTACGACTCTATAATCCTAATACAACAAACCAAGTGTTTGGAACCCCTCCGGAGTATCAGTGTTAATTTCTTAAAGAAAGAAAGAGGGGGGGCCGGCGAGATGGTTCAGTGGTCTAAAGCGCCTGCTTAGGAGGGCTCAGGCAACTGCGGGGACTGCAGTTCGATCCCCGGCACCACATGCTGCGCCAGCGCCACCACCAGGGCAGGCTGAGCCAGCCACAAAATAAATA
>PVKN010028013.1:0-13356 GCA_004027915.1 Capromys pilorides
TTTTATAGCTTCGGAGGCTTGTGTCATATATAAAAGGAACTTTCAGATTGGGGATTATAAAAGAAATTTATAGTTCCTTTTAGCACTTTTATGACTTCATTTGCTTCTTTCTCTTTTTGGAAGCTGCGCAGAGTTTCTCTGCATGAGTGTGCTGTAATTTACTCCACCAATCTCCCACTGCTAGCATCAGGTCGGCAGTCCTTTCCTATAAACGTGACGCTCTGGCGACCCCCGCACCAACATCCTCTCGTGCACATGTGCAAGTGTATCTGGGACGGATGCCTAAACGTGGAATCGCCAGATCAAAGAACATGTGCATTTTAAATTGTGACGTGTGTCACCGAGTCTCCTCTTAAGAAGCCGCCCCTTCTCCTTGCCTGTCACAGGGGCAGGCTGCTCATGGCTTTCCCTGCTCCCCTGTTCCAGTGGGAAGCATCCCACTCTGTTCTTCTCAAAATACATGCCAGGGAGAATGGGCAAATGGACTTCTGGCTCGGGGTCTGCAGTAGTGTTGGGGCCAGATGTCCACACCCAGGCCACATCAGAAGGACCGTCCAGGAGATCACTAACATATGCAGCAGTCTGTCTGCTGGGCTGCACTGGTACCTCATGTACCTTAGCTGGACACAGCTCTTCTCTTTCCAGATGTTTCTGATGTATTAAAGGGACAGGGGCTGAGGAGATCTGTACTTATGCATTTTACCTGTTAACTAAATTCCTTCTTTCTATGACATATAAGAATTTTCATATGCCAGGTGTAGCAATGCACACCTGTAATCCAGCACTCTGGGAGACTGAGGCAAGAGGATCACAACTCTGAGCCCAGCCTAGACAATGTAGCAACTTAGCAAGGCCTTGACTCTGAATGAGAAATCAGAGAGAGGCTAGCCTGGTAGCTCATCGAACTAAAGCACCTGCTTAGGCAGAGCGCAGCAGCCAGGGTTTGATGGCCGGCATGCTGTGCCCACGGGGCGTGCTGAGATGGTGACTGAGACTAGGCATGGTAGCATGCACCTATAATTCCAGCACTTGGGAGGCTGAAAACGAGAGAATCACTATGAGTCCAATCTACGTAGTAAGACCTTGGAGACTCTGTAGACCCTGTCCTAAATACAGAAAAAAGAAAAGAAGAAAAATCAGAGAGGGCTGGGAATACAGTTCAGTGAGAAGACCTGAGCCCAACCGCCACTACCACAAAAGAGAAAAGGGAAAGAGAGACAGAGACAGAGACTGAGACTGAGACTGAGACAGATATTTTTAGCAAATTGTTCTAAAGGCCTGGTGTCTCTATGGTTTGTCTTTGTCTTCTGTCCTCCTCTATTTCCATTCCTGAGCACCAGCTCTCCCCTCTCTGTCTGGGGCCTAACTCTTACTCGCTTTTTCACTAAATGCATTTAGTAACATTTCCATCTTGCCAGTTTCCAAGGCCCAGAGCTAAAGTGGTTTTACCCTTCTGCAAATTGGCTCACGTCACAGAATCTCTTTGAACTTTGTTTGCTTCTTTGCAAAACAAAGAGGAGGAGGAGGAGGATGCTCCTTCCCATGACTGCCCTGAAACTGCAGAGAGAGGCTGGCACAAAGATGTCTCGCTTCAGGCCGGGCGCTAGTCTGCTTCAGCTCTGTGGCAAACTAGCACGGATGGCTGGACATGCTGGCAGCATCCTTGGCCACCTAAAGAGACCTTATCTCAACAGAAAAAAAATCTATGGGTCTGGGGCTATGACTCCAAAGTCCTGGATTCCATCCTTGGTGCCACCACCAAAGAAAAGAAATGGAGGAAAAGGAAGAAGAAGGGGGAGGGGAAAGAGGAAGGAAGAAAGAAGGAGAAATGGAAACTCCCATTGACAGAAGGCTGTAACAACACATTTCTCTCACCGAGCTGAAGTCCAGGATCAAGTGTCTTTCAGCTTGGTGTAGGTTCAGCCTCCTCTCAGCTTGTGGATGCCCACGGGCTCACAGGCCCTTGATGACGGGGACAAGGGTCTGGTCTCTCTTCATCTTCTAATACATGCAACAGTCTGAGGAGGTAAGAGCGGCACCCTGGGACCTCAGGGGACCTCCCCTCCTCAGCACACGGAACCCAGCCAGGGGCCCTGCATGAGGCACCAGCACTGCCCCAGCAGGACAAAACCCCAGCCCCACCGTGACCCAGGTCTGGTCCACTCCGCTATCCCTTCATACTATGTTTCTTTCCTGTCCTTTCTGATAAAGGACAGTGAGACTCAGGGACACTTGCTCACACTCTGTGAGCCAGATCTAGCGCCGGAAGTCTGCAGCCGGGAGCGGGCCTGCGCTTGACTCCAACTGCAGGGGTGCCGCGCCCAGCCTGGAGACACCAGGGAGGCAAACCAAGAGGAAGGAGCTTGGGTCTGGTTCTTTTTTTGAGGGGGGGTGGGGGGTGGGGGGGACTGAGGTTCGAACTCACAACCTTACACTTGCCAAGCAGGCACTTGTGCCACGGAGCTATCTCCCCAGGCCCTTAGCCGGCGAGATTCTTGCCCAGACAGGCCAGGGTATCTACCAGCCCCCGCACGCTGACCAGGCTGTCCAGAGCAGCTGGGGATGGGGAAGGGCTCTCTTGCCAAGTGGACTTTGCAGGGTCCTCGGTCGACACTGGACTCAATGGTGAGCACAGTTGGGCCAGAGAATAGGTTCAGGATTTGGGCTAAAGTGAGGTCAAGCAGAGATCTCTGCCATCCCTCTGGCTGTGCTTTCCCACCTCAGGCCTGCACGTTCTCAACAGTGCGCTCTGTCCTGAGCCCTTGTTCTTCAGATCCCACCTGATCTTTCCCAACCCCTCGGCCCTTTCTCCCCCGACCCCCCACCCCGCCCCACCCCGTTCAGGCCCCACCCACTGCCGTCCAGGCCCCGCCCACTGTGGCCCAGGCCCCGCCCACTGCTGGAGGCCTGCGCTTTTCCTTCTGGGCACCTTCACCTCAGCTGCTGCTGTTGGCTCTTCCGACTTAGCTGTGCCCTCCCTGGGCAGAGACCCAGTGGGGTACCACCAGGCCTGCGATCACCGAGTGGGTGGACAGGGCGCATTGTACACACACAGTGCGGCTCCAAGACCTGCTTGCGTGAAGGTTCCCACCTCCTCAACTCAGCCTGTCCGCGGCCTACCCATCCTTGCCTCCTTTCTCCGCCCTGGTTCTTATCCAGCACTGGAGCCCTCTTGCCCCATTTGCAGAGCCGGTGGCAGGGCTGTCTTTTCATCATTCACTGAGGCCAGTTCCTGGGGCTTCTAGGAGTCAGAGGTCAGCCCTGAGGCTGAGAAGTGCCACTTACCTGACTGAGCTGTCAGCGGTAGCCCTGGATCCGCAGCAGGACCCCCAGCTGGCTTTGTCTCCGGTGTCAGTGGGGAGTGTCGGGCATGGGCAGCAGAGGGCTGGCCTTGTGGTGAGATCATAGCCCAGAGACTGCTACACAGCCCCACTCCTGTTATCGCAGGGATCAATGTGGCTGAGCCGTGGCCGGGGAGAGAAACCTAAGTGCTGGAGAGAGAGGCCTGGGCCCTGGAAGTGCCCTTGGATGGCAAAAGTGAGCCATGCCCGGGCCCTATCGGGGACCATCACAGCCAGGCCCACCCTGTGGTGGGCCTAGACAGTTCCTAGCACTCAAGTGACTGCATCAGCCAGGCATTGTGTCAGGTACCAGGGCTTCAAGGAGCTCTCACAGGGGAGCTAGTGACCCCCTGGCTGTGGACAGTGGTGGAGACAAAGGAGGGGCATCCATCCCCAAGTAGGATCCACTGCCCATCACACATAGGAGCCGGAATTATGGCACCAGTTTCTGCAGGAAGAACCGCCACAGGCTGAGAGAAGGTGTGCTCACGTCTGCCTCTCAGAGGGCATGGAGGGGCAGGCTGGTCACATCCGGGGATCTTGGTGCAATCATCCACACCTGCACTCAGGTCTGGGGGCACTCTGGCTCCCAGTGGCTGAGGGGCTTCCAGTCGCCTACTATTGGGGTGCACCCTCACTGTGGAAGACACCCCTGCTTTCCAGTCAACACAAGGGGCCCTCTTCGCGTTCTTCAACGTCTGCCCACTGTTGAGGTCATGGCAGGTTGGGCCCTGGGCTTCTGCAGCTACATCCTGAAAACAGCTTACACTGGAGTTTTGAGGAGCAGTGGAGTGGTGTTTTATGGCTCAGCTACAGAGGGCAAGACCAGGGAGACCTCATCAGGAGGCAGCGTAGGTGATCAGCCCCATGACAAGAGCAGAAGTGGCTAAGTGGGAAGGCATTCGCGGTCCTGCCAGGAGGGCCCGGCCGCCAGCTTGGGAACCTAGAGCCGTGGGCAGAAGGGTCAAGGCTACGCAAGCTACGCCCCAGTGCACAGGCACCCTCTCCAGGCCTGGAAGGGACAGGGGGATGGGGCCAGGCCACTGCAGGGGGCTTCCTGCCCTGCACTGCACCCAGCACAGCCCCTCCACCTGGCATGAGGACTGCCCCGGGCCAGGGGAGGCCCAGAGGGTGGGAGTGGGCTTGGGGTCCTCACTGCATTTGGCAGGGGGGTTGGCAGGCTGCAACAAGCAGATGGAGGCCAAACAGAACAGCAAAGCATCCAGTTCCCCGGGATGATGGCACAGCTGCAAGATCTGTGGTGAAGGAAAAGTGGGGAGATCGGGAGCCTGGTAGGGGGGGTTGCAGCACAGCCCGGGAGGGGCAGGGTGAGGGAGCAGCAGTCACAGCAGGGCCAGCGCTGTGACTGCGGGGCTGCAGCTCGGTGGGCTCCTCCTGTACCACCCTGGGTCACTCCTTTGGGTCATGTGATTCCCAGCCCCCACTTGCCATGCCCCATTCCCAGCCCTAAGTCCTTGTTGGATTTTACCTTGGGGAAAAGAAAGAAAGAAAACCCAGGCATGGAACTCGCCTAATAGAAACCAGATGTGGGCTGGTGAGGATGTTTGCTCCGCATCAATCACCAGAGTCCTTGCTGGGCTGAAAATTTGGTGAGGCCTCCCGGGCTCTCCCACCAGGAGCCACTCCGGCCGGGGCCAGGGCCGCCTGCTGCCCAGAAACAAAGCAGCCTCTGTGTGTGTGGCTGAGCCCCCCAAGAGCACCCGCTGCCCGCCCGCTCCACACAGGTGGGGCAGGATCACTAGGCCAGGGAGGGGGACCCTGGGGGCATCACCCCAGCCTGGTCCTCTGTGGGGCGAGGCTGCTCCTTCAGACAGAACAGCCATCGACGCCGGGTGTGGAGCAGGTGGCAGCGGGCAGGACAGGCACCTCCCAGCAGCCCTTTCCTGAGTCAGGTGTAGGGAGGCAAAGCCAGCACCCATGGGAGCCTCGGCCAGTCCTAGGAGGGCCTGCAGGCCTGGAGTTCCCATGGGCCAGTGAGGAGGCACTTGGCAGACCTCAGGAGCCCTGAGGAGGCATCAAGGGCTTCTAGATATGCAAAGCCTGCCTGACTCAGCTGTGCAGAGCCTGGGGCTGCACCCGGCTCTGAATGCCTGTGGGCAGATGCTGGTCAGGTGCAATGCAGCCAACCAACCACCAGACTGCAGCGTGGCTGGGGTTCTGGGGTGGCACCTCCGCCCAGCCAGACCCCCTCGGGACACCTTCTCAGCTGAGGTCTCCGCTCCTCAGGGAGCCCAGCGGGTAAACAGCCGCCCACACTGGGTAGGGATGGAGCAAAGCAAGGAGAGAGCAGTGGACAGTCCTGAGGTCCTCCCAGGACCAGGACCTTCCTATAGCAGGCTTCACGGCCACAAGGAGCCAGCCGGGCCACAGACAGTGGACCAGAGCCTGAGGGCAATGGACAGGCAGAGCTGGGGATAGCAGCAACTTGGGACCTAGGGAGGCGGTGTGAGGCGGGAAGGGCCCATAGGACACTGTGCGGTACGTGAGTTCAGGTGGGGAGAGTGACCAAAGGCCTGGGCCTCTCCTCAGAAGCTTCTAGAATGGTGCCGTGCTATGTGGTGGCCACTGGCCCACAGGACTACTGACATTTGTTTTGTGATAATATTCTCCATCTTAAAATATGCGGTTCTGTGGCTTTTACTCTAGTCACACTTCCATGCCTGTCAGCTGCATCTGGCCCCAGAATATGTCCGTCACCCCGAAAAGAAGCGCCATGGTCTGGACACCACCTCCAGAGCTCTTGCTGGAATTCAGCTCCACTGTGAGTGTGGAGAGGCCGAGCTCCGAGGTGCCTGCATCCTGAGGGCGTGGAACTCGCATGTCCCACGGAAGGAGGTGGTTTCATGACCCGGACCCTCTCCCACTCCAGAAGCACCCGACGCCCTGCGCAGCACAAAAGTTTTCACGGGCCCCGGGGCTTCCCAGCCTGTGGAGCTGAATCAGCAGCCCTTGTTGTCTGTAAATTATCCCACCTGGGGTGTCTGTGCTTGCAGCGGAAAACGGCCCAGGACAGAAGCCTCTGGATTCCCTTCCTCTCTGTGAATTTACCAGTTCTGCATGTTTTGTGGATGCAGAGTTATTCTGTGCCTTCCATTCCGGGTTCCTTTTACTCTGCCCCATGTTTCCAAGGTTCATCCTTAGCTACTTAAGTTTAAGTTAAAGCAAAATGAAGATGACGGTTCAGTTCTCAGTCACACTGGTCACATTTCAGGCGCACCGTAGACGCGAGGCTCCTACTGCGCTGGGGGAGAGCTCAGGTGCGACCCCAGCATCGCAGACACTTCTGTGGGCCAGACAGGCAAGGGCTCGTGGCCCACTGCTTGGGTCCCTGAGTGCCCGATCCACCAGTGACTTTGGCTCTTCGCAAACTTCTGATGACAACCATGCCAGCGGCTGCGTTTCTCTTCTTTCCGCTGGGCTTCTGTCCACGGGTGTGGGGTGGGTACCTGTCGGGAGTTCTGACAGCCGCCGCCTGAGCCTGATAAACCATGATGGGAAAGCGAGTTAGGGAGTTGTCACTGCACACGTTCGATGTGGGACGCATGATCTCTTCAGGGAAGCAAAATAAAAAGAGTCCTTGTGTGAGTTTACCGTCTAGAAGCAGCCATTGTTAGCAACCACTCTAGATGATGGCTTCAGAATTAAGATTCTAACAGTGAGGGTACAGGCAGAGAAAATCGTGTATGACAGTTCCGTGTGTGAGTATGGTGTGTATTTAATTTTCAAAGAACAATTTAAGTGCAACTTTCCTTTCATTTTCAACAATTTACAGTGTCTTTCCAAAGAGAAATTTGGGTGCTTCCAAAGGCCATAGGCATACTTGTATCCCCAACTAATAAAACCAGTTTCTTTCAACTCATTTTTGTGTGGTAATTTTCTTTTTGAAAATTCAAATGATGGTCACGGCATAAAAATAAAAAATATACAGCTAGTTTGGACTTTTGGAGAAAAGAAAAATTTTGGTCCAAAAACATCTTTTTAAGAAGTCATTTTGTAGTAGCAACTGCAGCCACTCGCATGCGTTCCCACAGACAGGCAGCCACTGTGGCTAGCTGTTTCAGACCGAGTGAGCACATCCCCGCGGTGACTTCGATGTCTTTCTTGGCTTGCCCAAGTCTCAGTGCTGCCTCTTGCTGGCAAGTGTGTGGCCTCAGCTCGTCCTCTGACTCTTCCACCCATCTTTTAGCTGATACATAAAAGCACAAATATTGTGCCAATGCATGCATGTGCTGCACAATGTTTACATCAAGTTTAACATGTTTACTTCTTCTCATTATTTGTGACAAAAATTTTCAAAATCCTCTCTTCTGGCTTTTTTGCGCTCTGTTGCGCATCACTGTGACGTGTGCCACCCCATGGGCCCCAGCACCCCAGGGCTCCCTCCTCCTGCCTGCTCAGAACTCCACGCCCTCCACAGCCCCTCCGCCCTTCCCAGCCTGGGGCTGCCTCTCTCCTCTCACTCCTGCCAGAACAGTGTTTAGATCCCATGTGTGAGTAGGCCAGGCAGCGGCGCGCTCTCAGGCTGGCCTCCAGCTCCACCCATGTTGTCAGAGCAACAGGGCCCCATGCTCTGCTGGCTGACTCGTGTCAAGGCAGGGGTGTGTGTGTGTGTGTGTGTGTGTGTGTGTGTGTGTGTGTGTGCGCGCGCGCACATGCATACACTTATGTGTGTCTATGTGCACTCATATGTGTGTACATGTATATGCTGTGCTTTCTGTAATCACCCCTATGATTACACCACATATAACCACCCTAGGGATGCACACCAGGTGTCTGCACATTGTGGATGTTGGGACAGTGCTGCAGTGAGGGAGAGAGTGCAGAGTCTCTCTTTTATCTGTCTCTGTTCAGCCTTTCTTTTTATAAATAACATCTTCACCATGGCCTTCAGCCCAGCTGATGACTGTCCTTTGCCCTGGTGTACCTTGTCCCCACCCAGCCCTTAACACGGTGAGTGGATATGTTTCTGGGCTTTCTCCTCCCTTTCTTGGCTTTTGGGGGGAAAGGGGGACCAGCAGCCTTTGATGGGAACCTGAGCCCCCTTTGATAAGCATGTGCCTCGGAGCTCCTCTGTGTCCTTGAGTGTCCCCAATGTGGGGATTTAGATGCAAGCTTCTAGAATGTTCTGTATGTGTGAGCTTCTAGGGTCCTCTGTTGTGTGGGCTTCTAGAGCATTCTTTTTTAAAAAATTTAAAATATTTATTTATTTATTTATTTGGTACAGGGTGTCACTATGCAGCTCAGACTCATAGTGTTCCTCCTGTCTCAGCATCCCCAGCACCAGGGTTACAGACATGCACCATCACACCTGGTTTCAGTGGATAGCACGGCACACCCAGGGTTCTGGGGCCAGCACAGCATGCAGCACCATGGATGGAACTCAGGTGTCTGTGCTTGCCAGGCAGGCACTTGGGCCTCTGAGCTATCTCCCCAGCCCTAGAGCATTCTGTATGTGCAAACTTCTAGAATGTTCTATTGTGTGGGCTTCTAGGATGCTCTCTTATGCTGGCTTCTAGAACATTCTGTTGCAGGGGCTTCTAGAGTCTTGTATGTGTGAGTTTCTAGAGAATTCTGTTGTAGAGGCTTCTAGAGTGTTCCTTATTCAAGCTTCTAGAGCATTCTGTATGTGTAAGGGCTAGAACATTCTGTTGTGCGGATTTCTAGAACATTCTGTATGTACGAGCATCTAGAACATTCATATGTGTGAGCTTCTAGAAAATTCAGTTGTGGGGGCTTCTAGAATGTTCTTTTGTGTGAGCTTCTAGAGCATTCCATATGTGCAAGCTTCTAAAGCATTCTGTATATGCAAACTTCTAAAACATTCTGTTGTGGGGGCTTCTAGAATGTTCTGTTATGCAGGCTTCTAGAACATTCTTTATGTGCAAGCTTTTAGAGCATTCTGTTGTGGGGACTTCTAGAATATTCTTTTGTGTGAGCTTCTAGAGCATTCTTTATGTGCAAGCTTCTAGATCATTCTGTTGTGGAAGGTTCTAGAGCATTCTATGCTTGAAGCTATTTCATTCCTGCCCTGAGAGGGTGACAGTGGGATGTTGAATTGAAAGATCTGAGTTCAATATTTAAAGCTTCAGTATTCATTGAATTAATTAAAACTGGTATTTTCAGGCCACAAAGACGGCTCAGTAGAATAAGCGCTTGCCTGGCAAGCGCAAGGTCCTGAGTTCAATCCCCAGTACCTCAAAAACAAAACAACAACAAAAAAACCTATTACCAAAGGCATGCAACCTGTCACTCAGCTGCTCAGGAGGCTAAGGCAGGAGGCAGGATGGTCACAGATCTGAGGCCAGCATGGGGAACTTTGTGAAGACTGTCTCTCAAAATAAAAACTAGAAGAATCACAGGTGTATCTCAGAAGCAGGGCTCCCCTTGGTTTAACCTCAGTACTGCAAAAAAACATTTCTGAAAAACCTTCCTCAGGAATTAATCAGGGTCTCCTGGGAATCACATCACTTCTTTCCAAGGCTAGTTGCCCCAGTGACCCAGGAAGCACTCTCCCACCCTCAAGTCCTAGGGGACAAAGCACACCCAACCCATAGCATACAGCAGACGGCAGGGAAGCGAAGGATCCACCAGGGAGCCGTTTGTCAGGTTTCCATTGCGACAAGATACCTGGGAAAGGACCCCTTCATGAAGAAGAGCGTTATTGTGGTCTGCAATTTGGGTGAGCCCTGCCCATGGCAGGCAGCTCAGAAGATGGAAGCATGCAGCTGAGCGGAGACTTCGCCTCCAGGCAGGGAGCAGGAGAGGAGGGACAGGCAGGTGCAGCTGGGGTCGGCGCTGCCTGGTGAGCTCATATCTTGGACTCAGCGCTTCCTTCAGAGACAGAGACACTCTGCTTCTTGGAGCTGTGTCCCTGAGCCCTGTGTCAGGCCCCACCCCATCCTCCAGTGCCACCCTGGGCTGCAAGCTCTGAGGGGCATGTCTAGGGTCAGCATGTTAGCCACACACTGGACCTGGCTGTGGGGGCCACAGCCACCACCTGGCCCCCCTGGCAGTTTTGTAATAGCAGGATCATCCCAGGGAGGACCCCCTGCCTCCTCTGCTCAGCTGCTTCTGCAGGGGCTGCTGCATGTCCCGAGGTAGAGGTGTGTTTGCAGGTGTCATCTGTCTCCTGAGCCCTAAGTCTAGGAATGGGTTAAGGTGACAACTCCCTTGGGAACCTCTGGTGCCCTGCTCGGCTGGCTGTGGCACCTCTCTCTCTTCGCCTTGTCTGCCTGCTCCTCTCCCTACCCTTCCAACTTCCACTGGTCTGCAAAGAGCCTTAAGGTGCTCCAGTCACCAGCCAGTCTGCCAAGGACCCTGAGCAGAGACTCAGGGGCCGTTGACACTGCAAATACCTGAGCAGGAGTGCAGGGTGCTGAGCTGGCCCGTGGCCCAAGGCTCTCGAAGGCAAGTGGGGCTTTACCCACAGGAGCTCTCATGCACGCACACCGCCCCAGGCCACACTCACAGCTCTAGCGCCTGTCTCCCACTCTGCCCACCCTCTGCCTCCATGGGGGGGAGAGGGTAGGGAGATCAGCTGCTCCGAGGTGTGGTCAGTGTGCAGTGGCCCGGCCTGGTGGCCTGGTAGAGAGACAGCAGTGAACCACCAGCAGCCTCTCCCTGCGGAGCTGTCTTCTCACTGGGGAGAGGCCGTAAGTGAGGTCCTAGAGTGGTGAAAACATTTAGAGTACTAATTTTAACATTCTGGGAGAGAAATATTAAATAAGAAAAATAGGATGGAAGAACAAAACCAGTAGGGACTATAGCGACCCCAGGTGCAGGGCTTGAGAGTGAGCTGCAGTGAGGTCATGGCATGGGCACCAGAGAAGGCGTGTTTCCGGTCATGGAGCAGCCTGTGCGGAGGCCCTGGGGTCAGAGGCGCAGTACCAGAGGGAGGACCCAGAGCAGTTTGGGGCATGGGCAGCGGGTGATGGTGTTAGGGGACATAGACAGGAGGGCTGGCCCGGGCCACATAGACGGGCCACAGCTTGCTCACGGGCCCACCCACCTTCTGCCACCCCCCAGCTTGCCCTTGCCAGCTCATCCTGGGCACAGAGCCAAGGCCCAAGGCCTGGCCATAACTTGGGAACACAAGGCCTCCCCACCCTCCTCTTGCATTAGGGATTTCACACATAAAACGCCCCATGGGGCAGGAGTCAGAGGTGGCTGCGGGCAGTGTGAGCTGGGCAGGGGCAGCACACACCGTCAGGGCTTCTAGGCCATGCCTTTTAGGCTCCCAGTGATGCAGCAGGAGGGTCAGCACTGGCTCTGCTCCATCGTCGCAGCTGAGTAGCAGGGCAAGGGTGGCTCAGGGTCTTAGCTGAAGGGACTCAGTTTTCCTAGCATCAGACAAGGAGAAATCGCGCCAGCTGATGGCAGTGCTGTAAGGTTAGACCTGGCATTTCTACTCCCCAGACAGCCATGCCGCCCAGGGGGCTGCTGGTTTTGGTTGGTGTCTCACACCTTCCACGTGTCACCATTCCCCATGTGCAGGCAGCCAGCTAGGGTCCATGCGTCCTCGCCCCTGCTGCACAGCCACAGGGTGGACCCACTCCACATCAGGGGCCTCCCTGTCGTGCTAGGCCACACTGGGGACTGCAGGGCCTGAGGCTAGGTGGCGGAAGAGTAGTGTCCTGGGCAGGGAGTGACCTCCTGTCCACCGCGCAGCTGGCTGGGCACTGCCCACGCTGCTGTGGCTGAGAGGAGACACTTGTGGGGACCAGGCTTTTGGGGGCTTTGGGACATAGCTGTGGGGCGTCCTGTGCATCACAGTCCCTGGGGGCGAGGCTTGCTCCGCTGTCGTCTCCTAGTGATCTTCACACGCAGCCGCTGCATTGTTCCTTGGTGCGGACCAGACCAGTGCCGGGGTGGGAATACTGTTCAGAAGTGGGGGATGTCTCTCTGGGCCCGAGCTCCCCATCAGCTGCTCTTCTCTGGAGCCAAAGAGGAGCTCTGCCTAATGCAGGAGCTGTGAAATCACCCTGGTGCACATTCAGCCCTGGATTCTGTTTCCGTGTCCTAAGGCAGACCATGGCCAGCCTCCCGGCTCTGTGGATTCTGTCATGGTCCCCGCAGTGCCCCCATAGTTTAGGGAGTTTGCGCTCAGCCAGGAGGCAGAGATGATGACCTCCATCACGTGGACACTCGGCCCACCCTCTGCCACAGCTACCTGGGATCTGCTGCACATCTGCTGGGCGCATCCAGGACGCACAGTCAGCCCTCTGCAGCCTACCCAGGGCTCAGCCTGAGCGGGTGGAAGACCCTGGAGGAAGTAGGTCTGTGCTGAGCATGCGCAGACTCTGTCCAAGTCATTATTTACTGCGCAACCAGGACACTGTTTACACAGCACTTGCGCTGATCTAGAGACAAAACAAGAGGGTCCCATGGGTCACGTGCAAGCACCACGCTAGTTTTCGAAGTGGAATCAAACATAGGATGCACTTAAATTTTAAAATCATTACAGTAAAGACACATAGCCTGTAATCCAGCTCCAAATCCTGCCTCTCACTTCAAACAAGCTGGTATCCTCTTCGCCAGTGTCTTTCATGGCGCTGTCGTGGCTGCCTCAACTGTGAGGAGGAGCCGGCACTCGCACAGGGCCGGGCTGGGCGACCACGGGGCATGGGAGCACACTGACAGATCCCTAGCGGCTTGCCTTTCCCCTGAATGTCACGTGACAGCTGCAGTCACTGTGTTTTTGATCATACCTCATAAAGACACTCATGAAAGAAGACATCAGAAGTGCTGCAGAGAGCGTAAGAAAAAATGGCTGAGTGGGATCCTTGTTCAAAGCAAGGGGGATCCTGAAGGCGTTACGCCACTATATCTTTTACTGCAATACGGTTTTTCTTTTTTAAATTAAATTAAATATTTTGAAAAAATATTCCAAAATTCAAATCAAATCATGATTCCAACTTAGAGGCCAGAATGTTGCGTATCATCTGTACGAATCCTGCAATGCAGTTTTTAAACTTAAACGTCCACTGTGTGCCGC
>PVKN010028014.1:0-13367 GCA_004027915.1 Capromys pilorides
TTACATTTCCATAGTTTTGCATATTTTAAGAAAGATTCAATCTCACAGAAAACTTTCAGAACAAATTAAAAACACAAATTCCAAGAATAAAGATCTAAGTTGATAAATTATTTTTTGTATTAGTTGTGTTCCGAACTAGTGGATGAATTTTGTTTAATTCATACTATGATTGTAAGATAAAAGGGAAGTTTGTTAGTTTTCTTTCAAGAGATTTTTTTCTTTCTGAAAAGATATTTTTCTTGATTAAAAGTTTTAATATGTAAAACCACTATCTGAACTGGACTTGAGCATGTGAAAATGACACATAGTTTCATCAACAAAAAATGTTAAGGAGAAACTGAACTCAAATTGCACACTTCCCTGACTCAAGATATTTCCCAGTGTTCAAAAGAAAATTCACAGCCTTAAACATAACTCAAGTGAAAAAAATAAAATCAAATACAGTAAGCAATCAACTTAAAGATTTAGAAAAGGGACACCAAAACTAAAATTAGAAGAAAACAGTTTAATGAAAATGAACATTGAAGAGAGTTAATAAGTGAATCAAAAGTTGATCCTTTGGGTAGGGGGTAAGCAAACCTCCTAGCCCATACATAATATCACACCAAAGAAATAAGAGAAGTCACTAACAAAATTAAAGAAATTTTGACCCTAAGAGACCACTTTGCTCAACTTTCAAGTAACAAAATTTGAAAACTCAGGAAATAAACAATAGACAATTTTCCAGGAAAGCAATTATTAAATTAACCCCAGGAGAGACAAAAACTTTCCAACTGGGGGCATGCGCAGTTACCCTGTTAAGCAGTAGTCCTTATAAAAGCCTCAGGCCCTAACAATTTCACAGAGGAATACTAGCCAACGTATGTTCTAACACAGAAAAGGGTAAACTTTCCAATTATTTTCATAAAGCATAATACATGTTTTTTTTAAAAAAAAAAAAACTATGAGAGTATATGTTCACCAGTATCACTTAGGAAAAAGTCCCAAAACATCGACAGAATAAAAACAGCAGCACCCTAAAAAAACAGTACATTGTGACCAAGAGGCTTTTAGTTGTGACCTAGGAGTGCAGGTATATTGGGGAATACACTAATATATCATCATATTAATAGACAGCAGGAGAAAAATCATGAAATCTTTGGTTTTATAAGAAATTATTAAAATAAGGAACTGCCATGAATAATAGAATGGTAGGATACATGACTCTGAAGTCAGACTTTTCATGTGAACCAAAACCAGCTGAACTCAGAACGCTCAGATGAGATCACCCTAGCATCCAGCCTTCTGGGACCAGAGAGTCAGGACCCAGTCCCTCACGCACCTCTGCCAGATGTGCTGATTTTAACAAGCCTCACTGAGAACACATCTGTCTAGTTTTTAGTCTGTATTAGCATGCATGTGCATTACATAATTATGCATTCACTGTGGGGAGGTGGTGAGCGCACAGAACACACTGTAACTCTTTTTGGGTCTCCTTTCCACCTGCAAAAGATTTGCCTTATTATCTATCTTTCCTTTTGTTCTTTAATTTATGTATATTTTAGGTTTCTGACCTACGACAAGCCTTGTGATATTTAAGCTTATGTGTCTCATTTATTTCACTTCGTGTTACGGCCTCAAGGGGCATCTATTTTTCCTACAAATTTACCCTTCTTTGTAGCAGAAAGCTAGGCTATGCTCCAGAGACTCTCAGCTTCTCTTCTTTTAGTATCCCTCAGCCAGTAAGCGCAGTAAGTCTGTGTTTGCTACCAGTCTGCAAAACTAAATAATTTACATTGTTAATGGGTACACAAATAGCTTTCAAAACTATGAGGAAAAAAAATGGGATGATTTTTTAAACATCAGAATAGTGGCTACTTCTATTTTTAAATTTTTTTTTAAAAAAATCTTTTATTTGGCACAGGATCTTGCCCCACAGCTCCAACTCCTACTGATCCTCCTGTTTTCAGCCTCCTCAGTGCTAGGATTACAGGTGTGTGCCACCATTTCTGGTTTCGTGGCCAGCTCAGCATGCCTGGGGCTCCCAGGCTGGCATGTGGTATCAGGGAACTCAGGTCCCTGTGCTTGCCAGGCAGGTGCTTAGACCACTGAGCTATCTCCCTGGCCCCAAAACAACGGCTACTTCTAAGGAGGAATTTTGTTTTGTTATTGTTTTGGCTTATTTGTGGTTATTCACTTGGTTTTGGGCATGTTGAGAATTTGAGTCCGAAGCTTCACATATGCTACACAAACACACTACCACTGAGCTACACCCTTAGCGCTTTTAATTTCTGAGACAGGGACCTGATAAGTAACCCAAGCTGGGCTTGAACTTGTGATCTTCCTGCCTTACCTTCTCTGTAGCTGAGATTACAGGTGTGGATCACCATACCTGGCCTAGGGACAAATATTTAAAAAGGAACAGACAGCTGCTAGGATACTGACAATAATAGGGGTGTGTATGTTTGTGTGTGTGTGTGTGTGTGTGTGTGTGTGTATATGTGTGTGTGTGTGTGTGTGTGTGTGTGTTCAGGGATGGTACCCTGGGCCTTGAAAATGAAAGGCAAGTATTCTATCACTGAGTCATATAGCCAGTCCAACTGTATATTTAGTTTATTTTTTAACTCAGGGTTGGGGGTGAGGGTGAAGAGGAGTGATAATGGAAAAATGTTTCTTACTATGTACTAACCTGCACATTCATACATAATTCTTGTAAAGCATAGATTGTGTAACACATATTACAAGTTTTCAATGTCTCCACCCCCAACCACTGTAAAACATGTTGCATTTATTAACTGGATAATGGTTCCAGTCCGGTAGCTGCTCACTATTTTCAATGTATATCTATGTGATAGTAAATGCAGGGTTTAAAATAAATATTTACAAAGTAGGGTGTAAAAGTAAACATGAAATAGTCATACATTATACTGTCATGAAATATTTACTCAAGAAGTCAAAACAATAAAATGTCTGCCAGAAGATCTTCAAATACTGAGATAACCTCTAATTCAAAGTCAGTAAATCTTTCTTTTTTTTCTTTTTTTTTTTTGGTGGTACCAGGGGATTGACCTGAGGACCTTGTGCTTGCCCAGCAAGCACTTTCTCCACACAGCTATCTCCCCAGCAAAGTCAGTAAATCTGAATTAACACATTGCAAATATTGTGTACGTTGCAGTTAATTTTTATCATTTGAAAAAAATATTTAACTGAACTAAAATGAACTTAGAATGATATAATTCCATAAGAGAGAATTATTTAATGGACCAAAATGGAAATTTCCAATAAATACCAGTATTTATAACCTATAAATATTTAATGTAACTATAGCCTTTGAGCAACTAAAGATAAAGATCTCTAATGTAAATTAAAACTATTCTACAACTTAAAGATGTTACTAATTCAGACAGAAATTTCAATGATTAAAGACTCTGCCCTATTTTGAAATGCAAAATGCATGCAAGTTAAAAGCTGGCAATCTAAAAAATGACTAAGAACAATGTAATTGTTTAAATAAATGATTCACTCTTAAATGTTAAGCTTCTGCTTTTTCATACATCTTAACTATAAATGTATATTTTCTGTTCTAAACTTTTTAAAGAGCTCATTAATATAGACAATTTATCAAGTTGAATAAAACAAATGGGCTTAAGTCCTCATTGTTAGGACCCGGGCATTAGACTACTAAGGTTAGAAGAAAAAAAGAAACTTTGGTCAGAGATACTTATAACTGCAGCACATTAATTAATTAGCAGTATAAAAATTCAACTGTGTATAGCTCCCCCTTAAACTTCTTTCAGAAGCAAAAGTCAAACATTGTACAGTTTAAGGTGGCTAAAATATTCTGTCTTTGAACAGAATATATTGAAATATGCTATGGCCTCAAGGTGCATCTGCTTTCCTACAAATGACCCGAATTTATCCTTCTTTATTGCAGAAAGCTAGACTATGCTCCAGAGACTCGGTTTCTCTTCTTTTAGGATCCCTGATATATTTTAAGATATATGTATTCTGAGATAATAAAAATGCAATACAAATTTAGCGACAACTCAAACAAGAAAAAAGCAACACAAATTTGAAAGTTGAAATAACAAGTTGTATGTGATTCATCAAGAGTATATTCCTTAAGTCTATAATCAAAAGAGAAGACTTTAATGAAACAATAAGAAAGGAGGTCAGTAGTTTTCAGCCATTACTGAAAGATTCTGGTGGCAGACATAACACTGTTCTTTCTTCAGTCAAACAGCACATGGCCATGACACCCTGCGACCACACCCGATCGACAGCTGTGGCATTCCCAGGCCAGATAATGAGCTCCCGCCTGGGGACTCACTGTAACTGACCGTGCAACTGTTCTCGCTGTGAGACTGAACAGATCCACAGACTCAACACTGTAATTTTATGACATTATGTACAGGCCACACACAGAAAAGCTGCGAAGAGTTTCCAAACGCCAACGCGCACTGCTTGTGCTTCTATGATGCTGTGCGTCTCAGTGCACATTTGGATCAAACAAAGTGTAATTGTAACACAGGTTGCCATCAAGTTATAGAACTAAAACAGAAAAACATGAAGGACTTCGTTGTTTTGCTTATAATATAAAAAAATGTGAAGAGGGGATTTTTAATCCATTTACAATGATATATGAGCACCATGTAATAAACAGTTCTACAAATCCTGGAAGCGGGGCTCACTCTAGCAACTAACAGTCTGAGTTAATGTAAAAGTCTCTATTCTATCAGCTGCAGGCCCGGGAACATCATACTGCATTTATCACTCATGATGCAAAGAACAATCTCTCCTTCCTTGGGCATCATGCACCTACCCTTTAATGAGAACATTAATACACTATCGTTATAGGGTTAAATTTAATTCAATACTGAACCATTTCTTAATAGTAAAATAGTTATGGTTATACTTTTTTAAAAAATGTATGTGGTACAGGGTTTCCCTATGCAGCTCAGATTCATAGTGATCCTCTTGTTTCAGCCTCCCCAGCACTGGAATCATAGGCCTGTGCCACCACGCCCAGCTTAATTGGCCAGCTCAGTGCATCTGGGGGTGTGGCTGACTTGGCATGTGGTGCCAGAGCTTGAATCCCAGCCCTGCACTTGCTGAAGCAGGTGCTTATTTGGTTATATTTTAAATAATAGATTTTAAAATATTCATATCCATCACAACATCCAAGCGATAAAACTAAACTTTAGTGAACAGTACTGTTTAACATTAGAAAACAATTTATTTGGAGTCAGAAAGAGCTGAGTTTGAATCTCTATTCTAACTATAATTTCTGGGTCTAAGAAAATGTGATCAAATGGTAGCCCAAGGGGATTATGCTAATATCCCCAAAGCTTAATTATAAATCTCTTAATTGATTGCTTTAAACAAAAAAACAGGTAAAGCATACTACACTTATTCTATCACTGTTAACCATTTATTCAAATTACAACATATTAAAAGAACTTAATCCCCAAGAAACTAGTTCATATAATTTACTTGAGAGACCAATTCCAACTCTCAAGGGAAGCTGCACTGAAGGCTAAGCACACACGACATACTCAGACATTTACCTAACAGCACACCAGTGCAACGGAACAGACAACTCACAGTGTCGCTGTTCAAGAACACGATGGTCTGGGCAGGTGATAGATAATGGCATTAATTTAAATAAATGGTGGTATGGTTCATAATTCTTAAATGTATAAAAATAAAGAGGTGGCAGATAGTGAGAGATACTTCCAAAAATTGAATTTAACTTATTTAAGTGAAAGTCAAAAAGGGGCCAATTAAAGATGAGGATTTTAACACAAGCTGTTTTGTAGCACACAGGAAAGGTTATAAACTCATTCTAAATTTAAAGTAATTTGAAAAGTAATATTAGAACCCTATTCTCTCTTAGCTAAAAACTGACCATTAAGAATACAGAGTTGCTGGGCATGGTGGTTCAGCATGGCCTATAATTGCAGCACTTGGGAGCTAAAGCAGGAGGATCACTGCAAGTTCAAGGCCAGCGTGGGCACATAGTGAGTTCAAGGCCAGCCTGAACTATATGGTGAAATCCTGTCTCCAGAACAACCAACCAACCAACCAACCAACAAACAAACTAAATAAAGAGGAAGTAAATGGGGTAGAGTTCAGCGGCAGAGCACTTGCCCACCACGCACAAGACCTTGAATTTCATCCCTGGCACTGGAAGAAAGAAATATAAATAGAAAGAAAAGGCTGTTTTATTACATAGCAATATATAAGAAGTGTATTTGTCACCGATGGAAAACAAGTTGTTCACCTATTATGCCAATGATGCTTTTGACTGGCAGGAGGGCGGGGTTGCAGGGGAAAGCGGTATGACCAGGGAGTACTTCCAAGGCTCAGTGTAGACTCACAGGACTGTTAGAAATGATTACAAGGTCTCCTATGAGTATGAAAGCAGGAAAACAGACGCCTTAGCTATTTTTTTGTTGCTGTGATGAAATACTCGAGATCAGGTAATTTGAAAAGAAGTTTATTTAACTCATGGTTTTGGAGGCTAAGCGGCATTATATGTAAAAATTATATCATATTTGCACAGAACCCTCCAACAAAGTTGACTCTTACTAATTTAACACTAAAGTCAGTAAACAACCAATCCAATTCAGGAATGGACAGGCCTGTAATCAGCACTGGGAAATCTATTCATCAGCTGTTTCTTCTTTTCTACAAGAGTTCCCCGACTCAAAAGGCTGAGGCAACGCTCCTGGTCACCACTCACTGATCCCCGAACCACATCTAGCCCAGCATGGAACGATGACGTTTCACTCTACTAGGTAAACTGTCGGTCCTCTTCTCTACATGTGGACCTGCAGCAAACATATTACAGTAGTCACATGCTATCATTCAGGCAGAGAAAGAAACTATCGAGTCTGCCAAGAGATAAGTGAGGACAACCTACAGAGACAAAGATACTATGGAAATAAGGCGAAGACGTTCTAGATCCTCAATTACTATCCTGCCTTTATATCCCTGAGCTATATCTCCCTTGGCTCAGATGTTTGAGACAAGGGTCCCCACCTGCCCAGGCTTGCCTCAAGTTTCTGGGTTCAAGCGATCCTCCTGCCTCAGCTTACCAACTACCTGAGGCTACAGGTGTGCACTATCTGGCCCAGCTAGGATTCTTTTTTCTTACTTAAGCTAGTTTGAATTGATTTGTTGCATTTACAGCCAAACAGTATTAACTAACAAAGAATAATGAGGCTATAAAAGAATAAAAGAAAACAATATTAGAGAAGAAAGGACTAAAAGTATAGAATACTAAAAACAAATCAAATGACTTCTTACTATACATTAAAATTATAGTAGAAACTATTTCTGTTGTGCATCCTGTTCTTAAAGAGAATATGCAATTAAACATGAAGACACCTGACCTTTGTTTCTTCTGTCCTCACTGCATCCAACAAACAATGAAGAAGCTCCTGACTATCCTGCTGTTGGAAGCCTTTAAATCGAGGCGCCCTACGATCCAAAAACAAATCAGGAAAGAAAACAATAATCACTCCATGGGTCATCAACAGTGTTATTCTTATGTAAATGCACTTAGAAATAACAGTCAATGATGCAATTTACTACTCTTTCAACTAAGGAAAAGGTCAAATTATGATTCTCATTCCAATCAAGATGAGCTTATAGATGTACTGAGAACAAAACGGCTATTATTTATTAAACACAACTACTGTAAGTTGAGTCCAATACTGAAAGTTTCACACATTTTAAGTCATATTGTCACCAGTGTGGCTGAGACATACTATTTTCTTCAGCTTATACATACGAATGTGTAGGAGTATTTAAACAATTTGCAAGATCATACAGCCAGGAAAAAAAAACAAACAAACATTCAAATCCAAGGCATTGTTACTTAGCTTTCTATTTTACAGAATGAACATAAAGGCAAGTATTTATATTAAAACCTAGGACTATAATTGGTATCTGAGACTATATTTTAAGATTTGATAATCAGTGTTCTGTAATTAGTTAAATGTCTTATGGTGATACAAGATAAATTATTTCATTATGATATACAAATTAAAACGTACCTCGTGGGATATAGACAACAATATACTGCTAAAGATTTTATTGAAGTTATGAACTGCATTTTACAATGGAGAGAACTGCAGGACCAGCTAAGTGCCACTGCCATCAATCGGGTCCTGACTGCGTCCAGTACTTCAAAAATCTTCTACCTAGGATGTAGCTCAGTGGCACAAGCAACTGCCAGACAAGTAAAAGGTTCTGAGTTCCACTCCTGGTACCAATTAAAAAAAAAAAAAAAACCTTCTTCGCTGGTCATTCTCCTAACCTCTGATTTGAGCACCTGACTTAGATGTGAGCCTGAAGAGCTACCTGAATGGATAGCGAATCTTGCTTGCTAGAAAAAACACCTTTCCATTACTCTTTTGCCGAGTAGCAGCAAATAACACCATGATGCTGGGAATACTGTTATTTACCTACCCAATGGGCTCCCTTCTCTGCATAGGGTAGAGAGCCCTAGATCAGAGAAACCCCTAGATCGGAAATGAGGCAAGACAAAAACCCAGATGGACACAAACATCAGCCTACACAGGACCTAATGGCTAACATCCCAAGAAGCACATTTGTTTATAGACACCAGGGCAGGTCATGAAAGTGGAACATGACTGACAAGGGAAATGGGATTTTTCTGGGATCTTCGCTACCCAGGTGGTGGCAAGAGCAACCAGGCAGTTCATGCCCTTAAAACCAAGACACAAAGGTGGGCACGGTAGTGCACAACTATAAACCCAGTACTTGAGAGGCCGAGACAGGAGGATTTCTGGAAAGTTCTCCAAGCCAGCCTGGGCTACATGGTGAGCTCAAGACCAATCTGAACCATACCACAAGACCCTGTGACAAAAATAAGAGAAAAGAGGGAAAAAAAGGAAAGCAAAGACATAGGAAAGAGATCACCCTGAACAAAGATGAAACTGCCTCTACCTCATCTCTTCCAGTTGTGTCTCAGCCTTGCATGAACTACTTATGTCTTCTAAGTGAGCCAGTGAAGAAAATGTAAGAAAAAACTGAGTGAAAAAAGCAGCGCACAATGACATACAATGACCTACAGACGTCTAACAGGGCTTATCCAAGCTACTAATATCAAAAAACCTTCAAATTTAGTGGCTACAAAGAAAATAGACTGAATTATGAAAATAGTTAGCCGATTCAAAATAAAGGAAACAATAAATATCCATAAGAACTGTAACTTAGCGAAAGCATTACTGTGAGAAGGAGGTTTACAAACCTCAATATGCGTAGACATGGCAGTGCACGCCTGTAATCACACTACCTGGGGAGGCTGAGGCAGAAGGAGCAGAATTTCAAAGCAAGCCTGGACAACTTAGCAAGACTCTGCCTCAAGTTAGAAAATCTAGGCCAGAGAGTTATAAGTCAATGGCAGAGAGCCCGCCTAGCACGCACAAGCCTCTGGGTTCAATCCCCAGTACCACAAAACAAAAACAAACAAGGCAGCTTTAAGGTACACAACTATAAACCCAGTACTTGAGAGGCCGAGACAGGAGGATTTCTGGAAAGTTCTCCAAGCCAGCCTGGGTTACGTGGTGAGCTCAAGACCAGTCTGAACTATACCACAAGACCCTGTGTGCCAAGGACAATGTGTGCCAAGGCACAATGCAGGAGCCCATCTAAAGAGAGAAAAAATTTAAAACGAATCTGTGGAGATGGCTTCTGGGTAATGGTGAATCACTCATAGTCCGAAGCCTCACTCTACTATAAACACATGGACGAAAAAAAAAGCCTAAATGGGATTCAATACAAAGTAAGCCCCACAGAGCAAAATGGGAACATAAGCCTATACTCGGCAAAGAAAAAACAAATAAGCAAGACAAAACAAAAATACAGACTCACTGGGCCTGAAAGAGCTCAGCCCTGAAATATGAAGAAAAGGCAGAGTGCGTACTGCAGCGGGCACTGGGAGCTGCACACAGTGGACTCCAGGCCCAGCCTCCAGGCCTCACGCGAGGCCCGCCGAAAACCGAGAACTGTGAGGCAGAGAGAGGTCTAGATCAATATGAGAGAGGGAGTGGTGAGAATGGTAGAGGAAGACCGAAGGAGTGAAAAACACAGAAACCAGAGGGAAGAGATGACGGCAATGAAGCAAAGCCTATTCCAAATAACCCTATTGACCAATACAAAACACATGAAGAAATTCGTGCTAAAAAATAGCACAGACTGGGGAGATAGCTTGGGGTACAAGTGCCTGCCTGCCTGGCAAGCGCAAGGACCCGAGTTCAATCCCCAGTACCACATGTGGTGCCAGGCTCAGATCGAGCTGGCCACCGAAACCAAGCCCACATCTATAATCTCAGTGTTGGGGAGGCTGACAGAGGAAGATCACTACAAGTCTGAGCTGTGTAGTGAGACCCTGTACCAAAAACATAAATAAATAAATAAATAAATATCAACAATTAAAATGAATTTGCACTATTTCAGATAAATTATATAAAACTGCCCAAAAAAGTTACACTATGGGCAAAATATACAAAAGCACAAAATAAAGTCTACAGTCAATTAAAAACTAGATATTAATAAAAATAGGAAAAATTAAGAATATGTGGATATTAATAAACCAACCAATTAAAAATAGTAAGAACACCAAAAAAAAAAAAAAAAAAAACTGAGGCAGGATAGAAAAAATAAGATGGGAAATGAAAAAAATTTAAATTGTGCTTTAAGCCATCCATGTTGGAACTTGCCGTGACCCCAGCATATGGGAGGCTGAGGCAGGAGGATTGTAGTGAGTTTGAAGCCAGCTTGGGCTACAGTGAATTCAAGGCCAGCCCTAACTACACAGTCTCAAAAACTAAATGAATAAACTAAAACATTTTTAATAAAAAATTGCAGGTTGAGGCCACAAACCCAGTCAAAACTCTCTAAGATCATTAAAGATACACTAGGTCTGGGCCCTGCCCCGTTACCTACAATGGACCTTTTTCATCTGACTAGACCAACCTATCCACCTGTAAAATGGGCCTTTCCCTGGTGATAGCTCCCATCTATGAGTGGGTCATCACCTTTTCCCTGCAGCAAAAGCTGTCTATTTCATCTGTAAATGGAATCCCACCTATTGATTAACAAATTCTACAGATCTCTGTGTCCCATGTCCCATAAACTATACACAGGTCGAGGCCATGAGTACCTCTCTTGAGGTCATAATTCTATTTCCTTGAGTGTGTACCTTGCTTTCTGCCTTATAAACCTCTTTGCGCCTCTTACTGACTGAAAATTCTTTTTCTGTGATGGACATCAGCAAGCCACAGGTGGGGTGAATATCTGATTTGGGGCTCTCCTTGGATCCTGTCCAGTGACATTAATCCACATAAAAACACAAAAACTGGGCTGAGCAGATAGCTTCGCAGTCTAAGCGCCCACCTGGCAGGCCCAAGGACCCAGGTTATATCCCTGGTACCATGGCCCCAGAACCCTGGACACTCTGAAACCAGGTGTGGTGGTGCTTGCCTGTAATCCCAATGATGGGGAAGCTGAAACAGGAGGATCACTAAGAGTCAGAACTGTGTAGTGAGACCCTATACCACATAAATGATTTTTACAAAATGCAAAAACCAAAATACATCTAAACACAGGTGAAGGGTAAATTAGTAAATTAGAAATCAATATTAGCAAGGCATACCTGCAATCCCAGCACTGCAGGAAGCTGACATAAGGGGATTGATTTTGCTTTTTTGCTTTGTTTTGTTTTTGTTTTCTGAGACAAAGTCTTACTATGTATTCCAGGCTGACCTTGAATTCACTCTATAGCTCAGGCTGGCTCTTGAATTTGTGGTGATCCTCCTGCCTCAGCCTCCTGAGTGCTGGGACTACAAGTGTGCATCATCATGCGTAGCTAGGACAAGAGGATTGGAAATTTGAGCCCAGTCTGGGCAATTTAGTATGACTCTGCCTCAAAGTGAAAAAAAAAAAAAAAAAAAACTTTAAAAGGACTAAAACTGTGGCTCAGTGGGAGGCCTTGTGTTCATCCCAGTATCACAAAAATTAAAGGAAGGGAGGGTGGAAGGGCAGGAGGAAGGGGGGCAGGGAGGGAGGAAGAAGGAAGAGAGAGAGGGGAAGGGAGGGAAGTCAAGGAGGAAGGGGGAAGGAATACTACTGTAGCAGTCTGGGAATAGAGTGCAGCAAAGGCCCTCGGTCCAATCAGTAACAGACATACAAAAAAGAAGGAAGGAAGAAAGAAAAATATCAAGAAATACCAAGGTGGGCTTGGGATGTAGCTCAGCGGTAGAACACACCTCTGGCACTGCAAAACAACAAACAAAACAAACACACTTAGAAACACAGCCAGAAAACTACAGTGTGCAGCTCTGAGTACTTCTGCTCTATCAGCGATTCTAGTGACTCAAAGAACGGCACAAAACACTGTTTAGCTGATTGCACCTCCTTGGGGACACACTCCTCGGCGCCAGTATCAGATGACAGCAGTGCTGGTTCACAGAATACACCACGGCGGTGACAGGCAGGCGTGAAGGAGAAGGGACAGCCAGGGTCTCTCCAGGAAGAAGCTCCGCTCGGAAGCCCCGTGGGAGAAGATCTGCGCCTGCGCGGCAGCGCGACCCTGGCACCCGCGGCTGTCCCGAGCCACACTTCATCGCTCGGTTACGATGCAACCACAGATGCTGCGGGAAGGATATCTGAGAGCGCTGCACTACCTCTGTAACTTGATCTGAGTCTTAAAACTATCTCAGAATAAAATCGTTTACCAAAAAGAAGACAAGAAATGGAAGAACCTGCTCCAAGAAACACTCAGAAGCAGCTGCAGTGTTGATGACCGTCTCTGTAACAGAAACTTCAACAGATCGGCCCAGTTTTTAAACATCAATCAGTAAATGCACGCATCGTGGATGAATCACAAAACAACTATGGACAAGAACCAGAAGCCAGATTTTAAAAGGACATACTCGGCCAGCGAGAGAGCACAGCCATCTAAAACGCCTGCTCAGGCCAGTTTAGGCAACACGCAGGGACGGTGGTTCCATCCCTGGCACTACGTGCTCCACTAGCCCCGCCCCCAGGGCGAGCTGAGCCAGCCACACACACAAAAAAAGTATATTCTCTTTTCTCATTTATGTAAAATTCTTAAAAATGCAAAAAACTAATAAAATAGTAACAAAAACAAGCACCTGGTAAGAACTGAATCTAGGGGAGGGCTTTACACAGAGCCCTAGGACACTCTTCAGGATGGTAGATTCATTTGTTATAGTGATTGCAGAATGTGTATAAATATGTCAAGTCTTACCCAACATTATTCTTTAAAATGTGCAGTTTATTCCACTGAGGCAGCTCAGTGGAACAAATGCTTGCCTGGCAAGCGCAAGGTC